>JAMKCH010023779.1:0-33103 GCA_023653785.1 Ophioderma brevispina
ATCCGGAAATTTTGTTATACCGTGTGTCCCAAAAAAAACGCAACACTTAGTGACAGGCGCCATAAGTTTTGAACAAAAGCATGTGACTACTTATTCTTTGTTGTGAGGTAAGATGGTACTGTTAGCTAATATCCCTGAAAAGTTCATAAAGGTAGGGTCAATATTTTTTAAGATATGACCCCAGAAATCAAGTAACCCGCAGAACCCATTTAACCAAATTGAGGCGCTATTATTAACTACAAATACGCCACAGTACGTTTTGCGCCCAAAACCACCAATATGAATCTCTAAGTTCAACCACCATTTTCCCCTTTTTTAAAAGATAGGTGCTGCAACAAATATTAACATATGAATGTTTCCATTGGTATCATATTAACATATTTTTCCATTGGTAGTAACAGCTAAAAAACATGCATTTTAACACACGATCCTGAGATCGAATTAGGAAAGTATGATCAACAAACTCTTCGTATTGTCCAAATAAGACTGCATTGGATTAGAGCTAATCATTCATCATCATTTTGTTACGGCACACAAAGAGTTATCTTAACGCAAAATTTAATGACAGAATGAATATACCGATATTGTTATTGAGTTTTGTGTTGAAAACATAGGTTTTACTGTCATAAAGTTGAGAATGTAACATTATTTTTATTAATAAGCAAGTTGCAGCCCAACGCATTTCTCATTTTATGTAATGTGGAGTTTGTCTACTCTACGACTTAGTCATAGTTTTATATCTTCTTGAAACATATTCTATCACCAGTAAATTAATATTTTAATTAATGTTTCATTATTATCAGTTAAATAATAATTATGTAAATGCAGTCACTTGACCAAGTAGAAGTTGTTCTGCAAGAAATTTGGGCAAGTAAATGTTGATTGCAATCAATATTGTATTTGCCATTCTTGTCTTCATTGCCATTCTTGTGATTAACCACCTCCGCATTTTTGTAAAATGGGTTCTGCGGTTACTTGACTGTTGGGGTCATATCTTAAAAACTATTGACCCTACCTTTATGAACTTTTCAGGAATATTAGCTAACAGTCCCATCTTACCTTGCAACAAAGAATAAGTAGTCACATGCTTTTGTTCAAAACTTATGGCGCCTGCGACCAAGTGTTGCGTTTTTTTTGGGACACACGGTACACAGTATCCTATGGCACTGTCATACTATACATAAATGTTTATTGCATGAAAACAAAAAATCCGATTCATCTCCAACTTTGGAATTGGGCATTTTAGGTCACTATCTTTAGTTCTAGTTGACTAATTTTAATTTATACACAAACAAATTATATTTCGAAATCTCTGAATCAGACTTTAAGGTGAAGACGTTTCCCGAGCGGTACAAAACAATGATAATTCAAGAGAAATATTCACCAAGGGTAGAGACGACTGAATAATGATTTCGTAAGTAGTAGTGTAGCATTTTGTCACAACGTAATTGAAGAGTGTAGAATAAGAAGTACTTAAGTCCACAGATTTAGTTCTAATGGAATGTGCTCCACCCTTTTCAACATAACGGTAAATGAAAATATAAAGGCCTTTTAATTTGAAAAGCTATGAAAATTATAAATATGTATATTGTTGAAAAACGAAAATGTTTATGACCTGTAGAAAATTTTATAAAGTTACAACATGTTTGCTTTAGAACTATTTCTTAACACTTAAGTACTTCTTCTTCTACACTCTTCAATTGCATTCCAGTTCTAATTAAAGCAATAACAGCACATTTTTTGAAGAGCGCCGCCAATTTTCAAAAAATTTGATATTTTTGCATGGTTGTGTTCATAAGCTAGTAAACTATACCTGCGAACGACAATGCTCAAATATGCGTATTTATTTTAAAATAGGCGATTTTGTAATTACAATTAGGATCCCCCGTTGTACTTAACTGCAGTGCTTGAAATGTTAAGCTTATGTCCATCCATGATGAAATAATGCTACCTCAAGAATATTTACTCTAATTTGACTTTCCTGAACCGACGAAACAACAAATGGATGAGCGTAGACACATAGGCCTACATTGTGCAATTTCACGGTTATTTCATACTGGAAGGACGTTTCCAGCAACCGTTGAATTATTGTCGGAGATTTCCGATATTAATTATTCTAATTACAAAATTGCTTCGTTTGCGATACATAGAGAGTTTAGAGCTCTATCATTCACAGGTATAGTTTACAAGCCAATTACCAATAGAACTGTGCAAAAATCTCAAAATATTTGGAAAATTGGGGGCGCTCTTCAAAAAATGTGCTGTTATTACTTTAAGTCAATTTTAGCTCCATTGATATGATCCGTCCTTAAAGATTCCTCCAATCAAACTGAAGTGTAAAATCGCTCTCGGATATAAATATAACACGAACCTCCAATCAGATAGCGAGCTTAATTCAATCAAAGCAAACATGTTCGTGACTGGTTCGCAATACTCTGTCAAGAGCAGGATCCTACCAAGAGATAACGCTATACCATTGCTATATGTAATCAGACGGGGTCTGACGTTTATTTCCCTAAATCTAGCTCTGTAATAAGAGGGATTTTTATGTTAATTCTGTGGAATTAATACACAATTTCGCCAGTATCTCATGTCGAAAACGGAAGATTTTCAATGGGGGGGGGGAGTTGAGCCCCAGATAAAGTTCTGCCGGTATCCGACAATTTTAGGAAAATCGGAAGAAAATATTCTTCAGTGCTTGTTGTGGTCTTCATACCACGGTATTTGTGGGAACATCCATTTAAATAAAAGAATTGTGCCGCTTGGAAGATTTTACAACGCGAAATGGCTTTAATCCGTATTTAGCCTTTCATCAAGGCGTTGCACTTTATTTTTATTTGCTACCAACGCTGTAAACGATGTAGTATAGCGCCCTCACAATGGGATCTGCTAGCATCCGTTGAGCTTTGCTTTTATTTGCTGTTTGCTACAGTCCCCCTGCCCTGGTCCCAGTATATGATGTGGTATAGCGCCCTCCCCATGGGATCCCCTGCGCATCGGGGGTGGGGTTAATCCACTAACCCCGACGGATTTTGAAGTCAATAATTTATTCCAAAATTATCATGATGTTACTAAGATTCATTGAACTAATGTTTAAATGGTGATTGTGTAATGTCACTGGGACAGAGATTGCCGCGTTCCACAAATTACCGTTTGGAAATTCCCAGTGCCCAAATCGAGCAGGTTGTGCCCTACCCCCTGTAGTAAACAGGCACAACTTTAATTTGTTCAGCAATGTATGTCAGATATCACTACACATAGGGATTCGGTCTTTGTACTGGTCAAGAAGTTCCATTTAAAAAGGCAATCGTGATAAACCAGGTTCCATGCAATGTGATTTCTACATTATATTAACTTAGCATTATATTAATTACAGTAGTAATTCCTGCATATTTTTTACAGTTAAATTACTTTATAAATAAAGCTGTTTCTAGGTAATAATGACAAAATTCCAAACTAAAAGTTGTGTCTCAATTTGTTGTTTCATTTCACAAGTTTGTGCACTTCAAATGCAGAAGATTTTCCTATCCTAACAGCAACAGTGAATTCAAATCAGCATCAATATCCAGCGCGACCCAAGTGCTAGTCTATTTAAAAGACGTAACGGTGGGAGGGCGCTCTTACTTGTATCGGATAGAGACTGGACTAAATCACACCACCAGCGAACAAACCAAAATTGTTTCTAAAAATTGTTTTCTCCACATCATCGCTCATTTTAGGGGATTTCATGCTCGCTTTACCTACTTCCGTTTTACACTTGTCAACCCTCCGTAATAATAATCCTCATCTAATTCCACTTTTTGAAGACGTAAAACCTGAATTTGATGTGAAATTCCCCGTAACGAACCACTGAAGACAAACCACTAATTTCCCTGGACAAGAAATTAACCGCTTAGTTGTTCCGATTTACCCATGCGATATTTGGGAAGCTGGTCCCGGCTGCGATGGTTATCTCGATGTATGTTTGCTGATAAGGGAAAGCGCTGATCCCGATCTGCTGCATCCCTTGAAATGATTCTAAATGGTTTATGGTATGTTTGGGCCACAGTGATCAGCGACCATTTGTGAAAGCGCTTAGAGGCCAATAGCATAAGGCGCTATATATATCTCTGCTATTATTATTATTATTATTATTAAGACTGAATTTAAAGTAAACAAAAGGAAATATAATCATCTCAAACAAAAATCAGTAAAATATGAAGCTTATTAACATGTTATCATTATGATTGTAACCATTTTCTATTGAAATGTTACACCAAGTTCAGCGTCAAATTTTGACGTTCAGATAATTTTTTATGTTCCCTTAATTTTGCAGTGATCTGAACGATGCATTTTTTTTTTAAATTGGAAAAGAAGAACAGTATACCAGTGGCTTCAGCTCGGGTGTATGATGCAATGCGGGTATTGGTTGCTATATGTTGTACGAACGTACAGAGCAACCAATGCAAGTGAGCGTAGTGTAAATGTTATGAATCAGCTGTTTTTTAATTATTATTATTTACGACACAGCTATAATAGCAAAATGGTTAGTAATTTTTACGGTTTGAGTCAGGGAGATATGAGTGCTAGCATGGTGCTAGGGGGGAAATCGTTCCATCTCCCGAGTTTGTTCGCTGGTGGTGTGGGACTAAATGTAGGGAGGGGGCTGCGTGACTCATTATGGGTAGACTTAGTCACATGTCACAAAACTCGTGACATTTGCAGTATCATGGTATTTTGCACTGTATGTCGGGAACGCATAACAATGAAATGTATGGTTGCCAGTCCCTGAGTTAAACGTCTCATTCATTAAGTGCTGCACAAATTGTATTTTAGCAATATAAACGCGTATTCGAAACTAAGATTTGATTGACCCGAATCCGTGTTACATAACATGTCAATACTTTATACATAGTGTTATCTTCTATTGAAAATAAATGCCATCTGGATTCCCCATATTGACATAAATTGAAAGTGGACAAAAGAGTTGCCTGCTATTATGTTAAAGGCGCATTTCGTGATTCCAGCACCTTCTGTTTTATTCATTGCTCACTAGATATCCTTGAGAAAAGCTTATTCACAACTTTTTAGCTTATCCCGACTTTGCGGTTTTGAGTTGTGAGCAAATGCTCGTTTCCCACGATCCCATAGGCCACTGTGCTATAATTTCTGTCCGTTTACGGACAGAAAATACAAAATTGTGAATGTCTTATACACACGATCGAATTTGAACGTAAGATTTGGCACACATGGATTACTAATGTGAACAGTTCAGATGATATGAAAATCTCAACTTTTTTGAGGTAAGTCGGGGGGACGAGACTGCAGTGGATCACGAAATATCCCTTTTAGTGGAGCGGTTTGGACTGCAAAATTGTCGACAACCCCTCCCCTCGGTTCAACAAAACGCAACCACTTCTATTCGAAAGATAGTAATACATAATTTTAAAAAATGATGGTTGTGGTCAAAAACTTTGGTGGCAGGGTTGTTTTTTTTGGTAAAAAATCACGTTTTTGAGCTAAAAACTTTTAATCATGATGCAATACTATCAATCTCTGACATTTATATTATAGATTTCTGTTTTATACATTATCTAAATGCTCTAGAATTTTAGCCCCAAAATCACCTTTTTTCCTAAAAAAAATCTTTTTTACCACATGTCTTCACAACGAGTACTACCTGAACCCTTTAGGCAATGTATAAAACCTATATCAATAACAAAAAGGATACCATAAAAACATTTCTACTTTAAAAAATAATTAAAAAAAATGCATTTTCGGCCTAAAAAATCATCACTGCCACCGAATATTTCAACCACAACCATCATTTTCTTAAATCTCATATATTTATCCTTCAAATAAAGGTGGTTGTGTTTTGTTGTACCGAGAGCGGGGTAACTCGAAAACTAGAGCACTTTTCAAAGCTCGGCCGCTCCGCTATTTTATAATAGTGCCACATGACTGTAATAAAACACCCCAGCACAATTAACAACTATTGACATTATGTAACTGGTTACAAAGTTTTGAAGTTACAACAATTCACTGTCCTTCAAACTAACTTACAAGCTAGTATATGTGTCATTTTTGGCTATTGTGCATTGCCTACCAATGAGAACGACTTTGATACTTCTTGTAAAACTGTTAGTCTAGCCTTATGAAGTACCTCCTGGAGAATTTCTGACCAAATCACAGATGACAATCATCACATTTTGTGTTTTGTCAAAACAAATATTCTATTAATTTCGTGTACAAAACTCATGGAGGCCCCCTTGTCGACATCCGAATGAATTTTATTTTGGTGGAGATAATTATTTTTACAGGTGGCACACTTTAAGTCTAGGGACAACAGAGACTGACTTTTAAGGAGAGTGAGAGTGATAGCTCCCCTACAGCTCTCCTTAAGCACTTTATAGGAGAGTGATTTATAACTCCCCTTGGGAATCATATCTAACCTTGGTTAGCAGTGGTAAATGACATGAACAGCTCTCCTTAAAGCTCCCCCTGATACAACCAGGAGAGCTTTTTACCGGGCCCCACCTTATTTTAAAAGTCAGTCCCTGGGACAAGAAAAGTGATTGACATGAGGGGCATTAGATGCACCCTATTGACTTTTTAATTGTGCAGTGTAGACATGGAGGTACTATACGATCATGTATCTTATTAATTTCTTGCTAGTACTGTAATTTGCAGTGTGTTTTTCTTTGCAATTGTCCTTTTAATTACATTTTTTTCTTTGATATTCTTTATGCAAGATCTAGTGGGGGACTGTAGTGCACAGATCTTATGTGAGTGTGCAAATCTGGATAAAATTGTGAATTTTGGTACACAAGTACTTTATACATTGATAATCAAAAAAAATGATGGAAGCACTTGCCACACCCCTTTCATGGCCCCCAGCGTGGACTTCAAGGTTACACAGGGGTAAATTTTTAAAAATGTTTCGATTGTGTTGAGAAGCACACCGTGATATCTGTCTGGTTACAAGGATTCCAAAAAGGTATAGTTTATACTACCGGTGACCTACAGTTTTAGGAATTATGGGGTAAAAACTTTAAAAATGGTGAAAAAGTCAATTTTGGTTTGTACGGAGGTCAAAAATTAAAAAATGCTCCAATTTTGGTAAAATGTGGTTCATATTGTTGGTTTAGCTCATAGAATGAAATATAGGAATAGTTTTGACTATCTTACGTATCTGGTTATTAACCAAAATGGCGAATAAAGTCAACGGCTATTGGCAGCTATTGGATTCTATTGACCTGTGACCTATTTTGTTGGATAACGTGAAAACTAAGCATAACAGATAAGGCAAACTATTCCTTATTCCATTCCTTTAAGCTAGGGGAACAATTTGCACCACATATTAACTGAATCAAAGCAACTTTTAACTTTTGACCTATGTATACACACAAGTTGACCTTTTCACCATTTTTACAGTTTTCTACCCCGTAACTCCGGAACTATAAGCCATAGATAGTGTAAACTATACCTTTTTGGAATCCTTGTAACCAGACAAACACCATGGTGTGCTTTTGAACACATTCGGAACATTTTAAATTGTTGACCCCTGTATAACCTTGAAACCCAAGCTGGGGGCCATTAAGGGGGGTTGGCAAGTGCTTCCATCAATTTTATGGATTATCAATACCCAAAGTACTTGTGTGCAAAACTTCACAATCTTATCCGGAAGCGCACACTCTTTTACTACAGTCCCCTGCTAATCATAATGACAAAATTAAACCTATTTACCTTTTCCTCATTTTATTTCTTAGACGAGCTGTCCGAAGCCGAATTGCCTGACATAAAAGAAGACAAAATATTAGCAGAAATTGACTCCAAGAAAGCCACTGAAAAGAAAAGCAAAATGTTAGGAAATGTTTTACCGGAAACAAGAGCCATACTTGACGATTTCTTTGAGCCATACAACAAACAACTCGCTTATTTGTTGGCGGATGATAGATTTCTTTGGAAAGATTAATACAGAGATGCACAAAATAAGAAACAAATACATAGAGAAAGTGCTGCCTTTGTTTCTGACTTGTACCACCAGCTCTTTCTCCCTCTCTACTGCCGCGATCATCTTCCTTCCCATCGTCAACTTGTGTTGAGTGGTCTGCAATTGTCCAGAAGTACGAGAGAAAATTGCGGAAAACTGTTATCAATAGTTTTCTCTATGGTTCTTATTATGTCGAAAAAGATGTGCAGGTGGGTTTTTCTTCTTGATTTATGTCCCCTGGGTATAACCGCGCCATCATGAGTTGAGATCATGTCCGCAATATACAAATGTCATTAATTCTCTTTTTGGTGCTCTCAAAATATTACTAACATTCTTACCCCATCAATTTGGCAATTTTAGTACATTTAACAAAAAAATGCCTCCTTCCGGCGGCAATATTGGACACTTAAATGTTTAAGTCCACTTCAGGAAGGTAAAACTTTATTTTGTTTAGTCCTGAGTAAAGTTCCTATCTATAATGAAAATACAATAGCAGTTTTTCATAAAGCAATGGCAGCCATTTTGAAAGAGGCAGCACGCGCTAATGTGCAACATTTCGGGGCGGAAACATACCTAATCCTAGTCAGGGGGACACCCTCTTTAAGGTGATATATTGGAAAATTAATCACCAGGTGGGTGCAACAAACTCGAATTTTAAGGTCCGTACAGAAACTGGTTTATGGACTATATTACATTAAATTTGCCTATGGATGAAAGTAATTTTGCTTACAAAAATGGACACCTTTTCGGTCATAACATCCAAACCAACATGTGTTAATGGTAGAATTTCGAGGGATCAATGTTAGAAATAGTAGCTTTCTTCAGAGATTAATATCTATAGCGCTTCCGATAAAATCTGAGGTCCTGGGGACGAGGCTATTAGTGATCGGGCAATGGATTTTAAGGGGGGTATGGGGTCTGACTTTGGTAAAAAATTGTTCCATTTACGAAAATGAGATAATGCAATGGCTTAATTGTGTAGATTGTAATCTACAAAATGCTTTTTATTCGATCGCAATCGGACATTCGGTTCCCGAGATATGGCTGATCAAAGTGGAGCAGTGTACGCGAAATTTGCCAAAAAAACATAGTCTCCTATACTTTATCATGTGAAAAATTTTAATGGGTTATATTTAAGATATTTTAAAAGATATTATTTATACGCCATTTAACGCATTTATTTTGGCTAAGTCGAAGTAAATAATACTCATATTATTTTGTCCATAATTTAAAGTAATTAAATGTACTGGGTAAGTGATTTTTTATGTATTTTATTTTTTTTCTCACCCTGCGATATTTAAGAAAATTATTTTAAAAATTAATTACAGGACAATGGATGCAGCGATTACGATGATTCTTTCATTAATAATTATGATAATTCAGTATAAAATGATTTTTTTTTAAAAAAAATCCATATTTCACATCAAAAGCGCCCTCAATTTTGTCTAAATGTTTCGAGGTCTATAACTCGTATTGTTAAAATACGCAAACAACCAAAACGAAAACGAACGTAACTAGAGAACGCTACGTGCTATGCACATGAAATTTGGCACACATATTCAGCACATATAGGGCTAGTGAACAATGAAGCCCGATTTTCAAAATTGTGTTCCAAATTCAAATTACGCCATGAAATTATGTGATTGGTCGATTGCCGGTTGCCATGGCAACGATATCAAAAATCAGGCTTCATGGTTCACTGCGTATTTACCCCCTGCACATGCCACCCAGTTTCGTCCCAGTAGCTTGTTTAGTTATTTAGTTACGTCCGTTCTAGTGTTTAGCCAATAAGAGGCCTTACGTGGTTACCATGGCAACCAGAGCAAAAATTGACATGAATTTTAAAACTTTGTGACATCGGCTACAATATGATGTGTAACATGTATATACCATTATTTAGGAAAATTAAGAAAAATCACTTCAAAGTTCACTGCTTCAGACCCCATACCCCTCCCTTAATATAAATATACAGAGTGAATCAAAAAAATTGTGCATGAAAAAACATAAAATAGAAGATGCAAGAATCGTATGCCCAGTTGATCTAGTTATACAAAGTTGTTCATGAAAAAACACAATATATAACCCTGACCTGTTAACTCAACTGTGACGAAGTTGATGTTTCTAACTGATTTCCTCGGAATATCGCATAGTACGATCTGTAAAATCCTTAGACATTTGGTGGGTCATTTGAGGCCAGGAAATCTTCACGACGACCACGATTGACTACCAGACGAGATGATCGCCGACTGCTTAATCTGTGCCGTAGAGTCCGGGAAATGCCAACGAGCCGTTTTCGTCGTTTGTGGAGAATACACTATGCAATCAACATTTCCCGTCAAACTGTAAATCAGAAATTGCTTCAACATGGTTAACGAGCAAGACGAATGACCAAATGTCCACATCCAACCGTTCACCTTAGAGTTGATCGACTTCGCTGGGCTAGGGAGCACAGAAGACTATCTGGACACTGGCGAAATGTTGTGTTTATGGACGATAGCCGCTACATCCTTGACCATCAAGATGGAAGACAAAGGGTTCGTCGAGTACGTGGTGAGAACCCCTGAGCACGAACACACTTTTACCGGACACTCAACAATATTTATAAAGGAGTCTAGGTTTGCCGCCGGGCACCGCTACTCCATTGCCATACACACGCAAAAGAATCCTCAAACCACCAACAAAACGAGGCACGTCGTGCTAATTACGACGTCACACCACCCTGCACCATGCATAATGCATGTCGTGTGATCTATTCCAACCAATTACTGAAAAAAAAAAAAAAAAAAAAAATATAGTTTTTAAAATAAAATTAGGAAACTCTACATCATACAAAGAAGCGCTACTCGGTACATTGAAAAGTACGTAGATTGCTGAACCGCGCATTAGTGGGTTTCGAACACTGATCTCTATACAATGGATTGGAAACCTGGGCTTCGTAATTGAAGCACTGATGGCCATGTTGGTCATCCAAAAAGAGCCCAAGCAGGTGGTTAAGAGCCGGTCATTTATATATACAAAATTGTTCCCATTGAAATGTGGATAAGCGACATAACAGACTACAGAATCAAGCTAATTCAGTGAGCTCATTGTATTTGCGCGTATGGGATGGCATGTCTCTAAAACGTGCACCCGGCACGAACACACTTTTACCGGACACTCAACAATATTTATAAAGGAGGCTAGGTTTGCCGCCGGGCACCGCTACTCCATTGCCATACACACGCAAAAAGAATCCTCAAACCACCAACAAAACGAGGCACGTCGTGCTAATTACGACGTCACAGCACCATGCATAATGCATGTCGTGTGATCTATTCCAACCAATTACTGTACGGGGTCGTGCATGTACAATCAGTGGAAATCCGATGCGCCGTGACACGAGGTTGCGATAGTCCATGTGAATTGAATGTAAAACACGATCGATCGAAACTAGCAAAACGGTATAATGGAACGATGTAATGGATGGGAAATGTTTTGAAGTGTTGTTTTGCTCTGTGCATATCCGCAATGTCAGTAGCATTAAAGACGATGTCAGAACTAAACCACTGACATTTTCGCTAATATGGACTTTGATCTATTGCAATACAAATTGTACTAAGTGTCTATGAAATTATTATGAGCAAAATGGGAATGAAATGTAATTGGATAATTTGACTCAGGTGCAAGCTTTCTGTGCTTTGGTATAGCGCTATACAGGTGACCCAACCAAGGTTAATTATATTAAGCAGTGGCGCGCTTTTCGATATGGTCTAATGATGTTGTAAAGAAGTTCGTTTGTGCTGAGATGACTGTATTCAGGAATCGACTCAAGATGGTGGCGGTTCAGTAATAGTATGGGCCGGTATTCATTGTGGAGGAAAACGTCACTGGTGGTGGCAGATGGAAACTTGAACGCCGTCGTTTACCTGAACATTTTGGAAAACCACTGTCTGCCATATGGCATGTTTCACGAGAGAGGGGTCCAGTAGTTTGGCCTTAAAGACACTATCAGTGATTTGAAAAATATTTGAAATTTGCAGGAATAGCTTCAAAGTGAAGGATAAGTCTGTAGAATTCTCATAAGTTACCTTTTACAGCTGTGGAATTAACAGAAAAGGAAGAAAACGGCAGTGTTCCAAGATGCGATTCCCCATTCAATTACGTGTTGTAGTAAGTGTCCGTTCGGACAGTAATGACTAAAATCTCTGATTCTGTCCTTATTAGGTTGCTTCTGGTCTTATCATTTGCAGGGTATGTTAGGATACCTGTACTTGTTACGTACATGCAAAAACCTGATTTTTGATGATTTTTTCGATTTGCTGATTTAGCAAATCACTTATAGTGTCTTTAACTAGAAAACACATTTTTCAGTATAATTTTTGTTTGATCACTTTGTCAGATGTTTTTACTTATTTAAACTCTTGAAATTCACAAAAGCAACATCTGGTAGAAATTTGAGTTCTCTGCAACAAGTAGTTTTCAAGATATGAGACTTTTTGAGGGGTGAATGTTACACTTTTTGATGGACACAATTTTCCCATTTTTGTCCATCAAATGTAACATTCGCCTAAAAAACAGTATTTTGTTTGTAAAAATTGATCTGAAAACAGGATAGTTTGAAAACTGGCTTGGTATGAATAAGTGTCCTAAAATACATAATATATCTATCAAAAAATTAAATCCTCTCAAAAAAAGTAGGTAAAAAATCATCTTGTTTGTTGCAAATGTTACATTTGATGGACATATTGTGTCCATCAAAATATGTAACGTTTGCAGTAAGAAAAGTGGATTTTAGGTTAAAAATTACATTTCTTTGCCCAAATTTACTTTTTAGAGTGTGTCTTGCCTCAAAACTTTCCATTTAAAACTGATTAAATGACCCAAAATTGCATTTAATACTAGAAATTACACATTTTATGTAAAATCGGGAAGATTTGGTCCACTCTATCGATGCAAGAAGGGTTTATGCAAACAATTTTCGGCTGCAAGATGACAACGCCAAACCGCGCAGGGCCGCTGTAGTGAGACAATTTCTTGAGGCAGAGGGGGTGGAGCAGATACCATGACCTGCTTGCTACCCTGATTTGACCCCTATAGAGCATGCCTGGGATGCCTTAGGCCGAGCCATCATCTACATGAGTTAGTTCAGGCTCTGACCGATGAGTGGGACACCCTGCCCATTGACATCATAAACAGCCTTGTGAACAGTATGCCGCGACGTCGTGATGCACATGCCAGGGGTGGTCATACTCGATATTAGTGACTGATTGGCATTTAGAACAGTACTATTGAACATTTAGATGCATGAAATCACCCAAAAATGTGTTATCTGTAAAACTTACTGATGTGAACAATTTGTAACAAAATCCTTAAATCTGCTGTTCAAATACCCCATAGTTCATAGTTCATAAAGGGTTAATTGTGGACTAAGTTCATGGTGATCTGTTCGGAAGAGACTGATAAATCAAGTAGTGTGGCGATATTCACCCTAGATATCATAAATAACTTACACTGTAAGAATCATTCCATAAAAAGTGGTAAAACAATTTATGAACTACAGTGTATCAAGAACATATAGACGCCCAAAATTTTGAACGTATGCATCTCACTGCCATTCCTTTGTGAGAAAACGGAGTAAGACTCTAAAGGTGATAGCATGTAGCATACACTGATGACAATCTGTAGGACTTGGCTGTTTGATCCACTGATTTTGAATACTCCCTCTTGGCTCCAATGGGGAACATCCTACATCTTTGATATCAGGAAATATATAATACATGTCACAAGAATAATTCATTGATAAATCTACAGTGCAGTCATCTTTGGAGCTTTCATTTCGGCTTTTAGTTTTAGCTGAGCACCGTTATCAGCCATTATCACCTGTTAAACGTCATCTCTTTTAGGAGGAGGAGGAGGAGGAGGTATTAGTATTTAACATCAACACAATCGTGTCATTTTAGTGTCACGAAGATACTTTTATTTCAATTCACTTTAGTGTCATAAAGTACTAGTAACACGTTAGAGAAGAAAGCCCAGTTCAGTTTTAGAAGCAGGAGGAAACTGGAGTACCCGGAGAAACTCTGCGAGGCCGCTAGACTGGAAACCAAACGCACATGAAATCGCAGGGCTGACCGAGGATCGAACCTGGGACCATAGTGGTGCGAAGCAAGGGAAGACCACTGCGCTAACCCGACCCCCTGTCATCTCTTTGAAGAGAACTATTGGAAAAAAAAAATCACCTGTGGCTTTTGATGCTTTGAAGTCTCTTGAAACCGGTTTTACCAGCGTTCAACTACCGCCTTTCTTCAGAGCATATAATTGGTGGAGACATCAACTCCATCTGTCAAGATGCTTTGTATTTCTGCAAAGCCAGGTGGTATAACAAAGCACTGTCTTGGATCATGGGTGCCGTGTACGTGTCCATAATTGATTTTTGTTTCCTCTTAGTATTCCCACAACGTCAGGGGCTGAAAAGGATCCACGTTTGATTCAAACCCTTGCACTAGCCTTGAAAGGTATTTGATATGTTTTTATTTTTGCAATATGGTTACAGCTCTTTCGTTTCTTCTTCAGAATGTGTGACATCTCCAGATTCCAATAGATGTCTACAATAGCAGCATGTAAATAAGGTATTGTTTTTCTCACTGTGCACTGTTTGTGAATGCAAATATTTGGTTTGTCTTGAAGATGCATCTTTGTTGAACACATATAAAGCTTCAAGACTGAAATGTGGAGGCGTTACAAGCTGAGCAAGTCAACATAAAATGTAAGATGATGAACATTGAAACATCCTGCATCCCCAAATCCTCTGAGACTGGGACTTCTGGTTTGGTCCAATAAACCCATATCTACCATGAACCTGCTTTATTTTTTTTCTCAAGAGTCCCTCTTTAACTTCTTCCACAGGTATATTTTCACTGAGGAATTTAATGGAAAATTCATCCAAATTCCATTAATGATGTTCATGTATAGACACATTTGATGATTAAAGTAATTTTGCTTACAAAACTGGACACCTTTTCGGTCATAACATCCAAACCAATAACCAAACATCATTTAGCTTTAGGGTAAATGAAAAACTAGTAGCTTCTTCAAGATTAATATCTATGCGCTTCCGATGAAATCGGAGGTCGGGAGACGAGGCCTATTTGTGAGTCGGGCATGGATGTAAGGGGTTATGGGGTCTACTTTGGTAAAAAATTGTTCCATTTACGAAAATGAGATAATGCAATGGCTTAATTGTGTGATTGTAATCTAACCAAATGCTTTTTATTATTCATCATCATCGGCATTCGGTTCCCGAATATGTCTGATCAAAGTGGAGCCTTGGTACCGAATTTTCCAAACTCATAGTCTCCTGTGAAAAATTTAAATGGGTTATATTTAAGATATTTTCAAGATATTATTTATACGCATTTTACGCATTTATTTTGGGGCTAAGTCAAGTAAATAAATCTCATATTATTTTGTCCATACTTTAAAGTAATTAAATGACTGGGTAAGTGATTTTTTATGTATTTTATTTTTTTTCTCACCCTGGATATTTAGAAAGATTATTTAAAATTAATTACAGACATGGATGCACCGAGTTCGATGATTCTTTCATTAATATTATGATAATTCCGTTAAAATGAATTTTTTTTTTAAAAAAAATCCATATTTCACATCAACAGCGCCCTCAATTTTGTCTAAATGTTCGAGGTCTATAACTCGTAGTGGGTTAAACTACGCAAACAACCAAAACGAAAACGGACGTAACTAGAGAACGCTACGTGCTATGCACATGAAATTTGGCACACATATTCAGCACATATAGGGCTAGTGGACCATGAAGCCCGATCTTTCAAAATTGTGTTCCAAATTCAAATTACTCCATGAAATTATGTATTGGTCTGATTGCCGGTTGCCATGGCAACGATATCAAAATCGCTTTCATGGTTCACTGCGTATTTACCCCTGCCCCATCCACCCGTTTTCGTCCCAGTAGCTGTTTAGTTATTTAGTTACGACCGTTATCTAGTGTTTAGCCAATCAGAGGCCTTACGGGTTAACCATGGCAACCATAAAAAAAAAAAAGAGCAAAAATGACACTGAATATTTAAAAATTTTTGACATCGGCTCACAATATGATGTTGTACTATGTATATACCACTATTTTAGGAAATTAGAAATCCAAAACTTTTTTTTCCAAATTTTCACTCTCCAACCCCACCCCTCCTTACTATAAATATCAGAGTGAATCAAAAGATTGTTGCATGAAAAAACATAAATAGAATTGCAGCAATCGTATGCCCAGTTGATCTAGTTATACAAAGTCGTTTCATTAAAAAACACAAAATATAACCCTGACCTTATCATTGTGGACGATTTGATGTTTCTAACTGATTTCCTCGGAATATCGCATATACGATCCTGGTAAAATCCTTAGACATCTTGGTTGGTGGGTCATTTTGAGGCCAGGAAATCTTCACGACGACCACGATTGACTCCAGGACTCGAGATGATCGTCGACTGCTTAATCTGTGCAGTAGAGTCCGGGAAAGGCCAACGAGCGTCTCGTAGTTTTGTGGAGAATACACCATGGAATCAACGTGTCCCGTCAAACTGTAAATCAGAATGGCTTAACATGGTTAACGAGCAAGAGGAGACCAAATGGTCCCATTCCAACTGTTAACCTTAGAGTTGATCGACTTCTCTGGGGTAGGGAGCACAGAAGACTATATCTCGGACACCGGCGAAATGTTGTGTTTATGGACGTAGCCGCTACATCCTTTGACCACAAGATGGAAGACAAAGGGTTCGTCGAATACGTGGTGAGAACCTACGAGATGACGGTATTCAGGAATCGCCTCAAGGTGGGGCGGCTTAGGGATGGTATGGGCCGTATTCATTATGTGGAGGAAAAGGCACGGGTACCCCGGTGGCAGATGGGAAACTGACAGCCGTCGTGTACTGAAACATTTGGAAAACCACTGTCTGCCATATGGCAGTTCACGAGAGAGGGTCCAGTACTTTGGCCTTAACTAGAAACACATTTTTCAGTATAATTTTGTTGACACTTGGTCAGATGGTTTCCTTATTAAACTCGTGAAATTCACAAAAGCAAACATATGGTTAGAAATTTGAGTTGTCTGCAACAAGTAGTTTTCAGATATGAGACTTTTATGAGGGGTGAATGTTACACTTTTGATGGACACAATTTCCCATTTTTGTACATCAAATGTAACATTCGCCTAAAAACAGTATCAGTATTGTTTGTAAAAATTGACCTGAGAACCGGATAGTTTGAAAATGGCTTGTATGAATAAGTGTCCTAAAAATAAATAATATATCTATAAAAAATTAAATCCTCTCAAAAAAAGTGGTAAAATCATCTTGTTGTTGCAAAATTGTTAAATTATATCGGTCGTGGCGCGAGGGAAACACCTCATATGTACTCCAGAGGTCAAAGCAACAACCACCTATGTAAAAAGTGGGCCCCAATGTAAAACCTCATATGTGCATTTTGGTCACATCGGGTTCTAGTTGGAATTTAAAGTCAAAGATGATCGTAAATCAAATAACAGTTATTCCAGAATTGGGGTAAATAATTATTAAATCTATTAAAAAAGAAACCTTTGATTTGGAAAGGCATTAAGTAAAATATAGGTTTGGTGTCTCCTGAAAAAATGTTAAAATGAGGTTTTGTCATGTTTACCGTTTTTACTCCATGTGAGGTTTTGCTCTAAAGGTCAAAGCCATATGAGGTTTTCCGCCACCGACCCGATATTACGTTTGCAGTAAGAAAAGTGGATTTGAGGTTAAAATATTACATTTCTTGCCCAAATTATTCCTTTTTTTAAAAAAAAAAAAAAATCAAAACTTTCCATTTAAACTGATTAAATGACCAAAATTGCATTTAATACTAGAAATTACACATGTTATGTAACATCGGGACGATTTGGTCACTCTATCGATGCTGCAAGACGGGAGTTATGCAAACAATCGGCTTGCAAGATGACAACGCCAAACCGCGAGGGCCACTTGTAGTGAGACAATTTCTTGAGGCAGATGGGGGTGGAGCAGATACCAAGCCTGCTCCCCTGATTTGAACACTATCGAGCATATGCGGGGAGCCTAGGCGAGCATAATCTACATGAGTTTAGCTCAGGCTCGGACCGATGAGTGGACACCCTGCCCATTGACATCATAAACAGCCTTGTTTCTGTAAAATTACGGATGGCAAACCATTGTAACAAAACTCCTTAATCTGCTGTTCAAAACCCCATTAGTCATAGTTCGTAAAGGGTTAAGTGTGGACGAAGTTCATGGTGATCTGTTAGGAGAGATGATAAATCAAGGTAGTGTGGCGATATCACCCTGAGTATCATTAATAATTCACCTGTAAGGAATCATTTCCATAAAAAAAGTGGTTACAACAATTATGCAACTACAGGTATCAAGAAAAATATAGACGCCCAAATTTTGAACGTATGGATCTCAAGTCCAGTCCTTTGTGAGAAAACGGTAGTCAGACTCTAAAGGTGAGAGCATGTAGCATACACTGATGACAATCTGTGGATTGGCTGGTTTGATCACTGATTTTGAATACTCCCTCTTGGCTCCAATGGGGAACATCCTACATCTTTGATATCGGAAATCTATAAACATGTCACAAGAATAATTCCATTGAAAATCTACAGTGCAGTTCCTCTTTGAGTTTCATTCGGCTTTTAGTTTTAGCTGAGCAACGTATAGCCATGTTATCACCTGTTAAAGTCATCTCTTTTAGGGGAGGAGGAGGAGGGATTAGTATTAAATCAACACATCGTGTCATTTTAGTGTCACGAAGACTTTATTTCAATTCCGTAGTGCTATTAAAGTACTAGTAACCGTTGAGGAAGAAAGCCAGTTCAGTTTAGAAGCAGGAGGAAAAGGGAGTACCCGAGAAAATCTGCGAGGCTGGCCGCTAGAACGGAAACCAAACGCACATGAACTCGCAGGGCTGACCGAGATCGACACCTGGGACCACAGTGGTGCGAAGTAAGGGAAGACCCACTGCGCTAACCCGACCTCCTGTTTCATCTCTTGAAAGAGAAAATATTGGAAAAAAAACACCTGTGGCTTGTCAGGCTTTGAAGTCTCTTGAAACCGGTTTTACCAGCAGTTCAATGCGCCTTTCTCAGGAGCATATAATTGGGGAGACATCAAACTCCATCTGTCAAGAGTTTGTATTTCTGCAAAGACAGCGTGGGTATAACTTGTTCAAAGCAATGTCTTGGATCATGGGTGCCGTGTACGTGTCCATAATTGATTTTGGTTTCAGTCTTAGTATTCCACAACGTCAGGGGCTGAAAGGATACAAGTTTGATTCAAACCCTTGCACTAGCCTTGAAAGGGTATTGATTGTTTTTTGATTTTTGCAATATGGTTACAGCTCTTGAGGTTTCTTCTTCCGAATGTGTGAATCTCCAGATTCCAATAGATGCTCTAACAATCCGCGCATGGAAATAGAGGTATGGTACTGTTTTTATCACATGCACTGGGTTTGACGCAATATTTGGTTGTCTGAAGATGCATTTTGTGAACACATATTAAAGCTTTCAAGACTGAATGTGGATGGCGGTACAAGATGAGCAAGTCAACAAAAATGTAAGATGATGAACATTAAACATCATGCATCCCCAAATCCTCTGAGACTGGGACTTCTGGTTGGTCCAATAAACCTACCTATTACCATGACTGCCGTTATTTTTTTTCTCAAGAGTCCCTCTTTAACTTCTTCCCAGGTAATATTTTCACTTGTAGGAATTTATGGAACATTGCATCCAAAATTCATTTAATGAGATTTCATGTATAGACCCTTTGATGATTAAAGTTGTACGGCAAACTAAAAATTGGCCTACAAATTACCTGGATGTCTTTGGCCTCTCATTAATGCCTAACTATCATTTGTTGAGCAATTGAAGAAATTTCATATTCCTATGAAATGTAACCAGTGCCGATTTAAGTGCTGATAGGTCTTTCATAGGAAAGTTCCATACATGGGTAACCACCAAACGTCAAATGTGACGTATGGGGGAATTATTTGTTACCGTCCGTCGCATTGAGGCCAAAAAATACTGTTGCCATTTTACCCACATAGAACTCCCCCCTTGGCAAACCACGGACGACATGCTTTCAACCACTTGCGTCGTTCTCCTATTTTCATTTAACAATTTGAAGGTGGTGCAGTTTATTTTGCGAAAGTAAAATTCCGCCCCCGACCGCTTTTTATAGCATATTACATATAATTTCACTTTTTATACCCCCTGGCTTGAAAAGCAAGGGGGATTGCTATAGTCCCCAAGTCGTCGTCGGCGGCCGTCGGCGTCGCGTCCAACACATCTGTGAACGCGATAACATGAAACCCATAAGGTTATGGTGATGTACTTGTTGGTGGGATCGGACTGCCATGCCATCTCTGATTATATTATGGGCATGGCATAATGCTAATTAGGGACCTAATTTGTATAATTAATGAGTTAATTTGCGTTTTACCAACTATTGAAGATCCTAAGTCTATTTTGATGAAACTTGGTGGGTGGGATCGACTGCCATGCCCTTCATCTGATTAGATTATGGGCGTGGCATATGCTAATTAGGTACCTAATTTTGCATACTAATGAGTTAATTGGGGTATTTTTAACCAAAAAGCTTTGTGAACAAAACTATCTTAAGATCCATAAGTCCAATCTTGATGAACTTGGTGGAGGGGTGGGTAATCATGTACTCTCGCGCCGATTAGGTTTTAAACCGCTACCGCCATGTGGATTTAGCGGTTCAAGCACCGCGACGTGTATTTTTATGAATTGTTTTTTTTATTGAGGTCCTAATACTGGTGTCAATGAAGAATGCCTTAAACGACCCCCGTAACACCAAACTAGGGCGTAATACGATAGGCCACCCCGTGTCCTTCTGTGGTACGTTGCTATGGATTATTGTGCAGCGATACAACCTCACGAAATAAAAGTTTTAAACAAATTTGCGTACTACAAAATTGTAATTGGTATCTATGCATGTGGCTTTCTCACCCCTTTAGAGTGATTGGCAATATACCACTAATACAATTTAATGACATACCGACTTAGTTCCATATTTTTATGTAAACGGAGTATCTCAATATCATTCTATGTCATGTATTTACTACATCAGACGTCAAGGCAGGCCATCTGTTTCATATTTTGATATCCTACATGAGGAACACACGATGCCAAGATTCAACGTGACACCAGCTTGTCATCATTGTACATAAACAAAGTAATAACAATATACATATCATTTTACGTAAACGGATTCACAGTGATTGAAACGTAGGTCTTTGACTTTAATTTGTTCCATGCTAATATTTCCCCATTCATCCGCATACCTACCCACTAATCAAACTCCATATCATCTTTTCTTATCCATCGCATCCCTTCACCACCGTTCTTGTTTTCATGCATCTACCCGGTGTAGAGAAGTGGGAGTCCCCCATTACTTAGTGTTGTAATATTGTGGACGTTTTCTTTTTCTTAAACAACCTTGACTTTCGTGATCCAAAGCCTTGTAACCCAACCCACCTGCCTTATTTTAGGGGGAAATTGCCCTTGATCTAACAAGACAGATAACGCTAGCCCCCTTTTTTGCGGTGATCGTCAGATTTTTCTCTAGGAACGTTAGGGATATACATAAAAAGATAAGAATTTTATATCATCTGACTTGTTGGCCTATGGTCAGAGTATGTGTACCAGATTCCATCTACTCTATGAGGCACCGCTTGATTCAAACATTTGCTCATAACGCACAGTCCGAATCAACTAAAATTTGAAAATAGTCTTTCTGAAAGATACCTAGTGATCCACAAAGAAAAATGGTCTAGGATTACCAAATGTACCTTAAATAAATATCATAAAAATTTACGGCAATAATCTTTGGTTAAGAGGGCATTGAGATGAGTCCAGCATTTGTTGTCAAATTTCAGGGTCAAATTGGGTCATTTTAAAAAATCTTACTTGAATATCAACCAAAGTTGGTGGCAACCATTCATGCACTCTAAAAATAATTTACTCAGTGCTGGGAGTAAAGAGTGTTGAGTAAAAGGTTGAGTCAAAATTTAATCAGCATGGCGTAAAACACAAATTTCCCTTTTACTCCTCACCCGAGTAAAATTGTGAAACACATGTTGAGTAAAGCAGTTTTGAAATCTAACTCAACGTTGCGTGACAAAGTAGTTTGACGCAGTGACGGGATCATAAATTACACCGTGTTGATTCTGATCTTAAGCAACGTTGATGAACCCAGACACGTGGAGCCCAAGGATTGCCGCGGACATATCAATGCCAGATGACAAGCTGGTGTGTTGCGGAAATGCTGGTCATTATGATATTTTACATCAACAAGTTATAATCAGAAAATAATAATAATTATTGCGGTGATGCAATGGACCTGTCATTATTGTGAACTTTGCGAGATTCCGGCGTAACCCGACTATGTCTACGGAACCTGATATCAAGCTATGAATTCGGCAACCTTTCACCGTTGATGCCTGTATGCACTGTGAGCGCTGTGTATTCAAATAGGGATTCGCTATTGCTCAGTTAAGTTATATGTTGAATTTATGCCAGCATGATATTTACAATTAATCTGACAAATCTATAGCCTATAGTTTTACTGGTGCATGTACATCGGTACACGACGTGCAGCGTGCATCTACATATCATGATTTTGAACCACCATGGCCTTTGAAGAAAAAGGTGAAAGTAATGACTTTATGTCCTTGTAGATTTTGTGTTATTTTTTAAATACCAAGAATACCGCCTGTGTTCTTTTGATGTTTGAAAGTGTAGTTCTATTACAGAAATCAAATCAAAATATCTGGAAGTTTCGAGTATACTGAACAAGCCATTTTACTTAACCTGGTGAGCAACTTGTAGCTTTCTGATGAATAAACATTTTGCTTTATACCTGCATCCAAAGTATTACTCAATGTCAATTGAGAAAAATTAATGGTGCTCAACAGTTGGGCAAAGTGTGCTCAACATCATTTGAGTCAAAACATGTTACTCAACGGTTGAGCAAGAACTCTACTCAAATACAGTACAAAATATTACTCCTTGTGGGTTGAACAAAGTTTTATCGCCCTGTTGAGTAAAAAAAAAAGTCACAGCTCAGCTTTTGAGTAAAGGGGAGTAAAATTTGACTCAACAAACGTTGAGTCAAATATTGACTCTTTTACTGAGTAAAACGTTTACTACAAGGCAGAGTAAAACTGCTACTCAACCTTTGTTGAGTCAAGTTTACTCAACAAAAGAGCTGTGACTTTTTAACTACCATAAGGAGTAAAAAATTAATCAGGTTGAGTAAAAAAAAAAATAGAGCGTGGGTTGTGGCACTGAGATTAATCGACACATTTTGGGTTACAGGTCATCAAGGTTTAAGTCATCAATAGGTCAAATGGGGTCATTGTCGTTTTTGATTAGGTTTTGTAAAGGGCTCGCTATTCAAAATGTTGCCTTGAATATCACCAAATATGGTGGCATTTATCTTGGGGTATGATGCTTTTAAATGCGTCTCCTTACCCCAAATCACCGTGCTTTGAGCAAGACAGTATTATCATTACCTTGTAAATTCAAGACCAAGCCTGGAGTATTTTTTAAGGTTTATAGGCTGGGACCCACTGGTCAAAAAGTCGCTTAGAAATGGTTGGACCTGGCTCAGAAAGATATACGAATTTTGACCTCAGATACGGTTAGTATATATCTTTGGATACCCCAAAAGTGCTGTTGTAAAATTATCTTTTCTTGTCCGGTGATATGGTGGTGATATAATAATAATAATAATAATAATTTGTATTTTTAACGCGCGACATATCCACGTAAACGTGATCAAGGCGCTGTGCGGCTGCCATGAAAGGCGCTCAGCACATCAGAGAATCCATAATACCAGAACAGATAACATGAAGGGTATAAAAATGATAAATGAAAAAGTAGCTATGAAAACGGTATTAGGGGTAGGGGTAACATATAACGGATATTCAGAGTTATATGTATATCATAAGCGATTAAGACGTTTGCCATGAAGAATAATGATGATTAGAGTCTATCTTGCCGGAAAAAAATGCGAAATAAAATTTAAAAAAAAAAATAGGCGGAAGAAATTAGGACAAATATCGAAATGATATCTACAAAATAGGGTGCCTATTCTTCACAAAGTTTTGAATTATTCGAGATGTATGCGGGATGGGTGTATGGAAAAAAAAAAAAAAAAAAAAAAAAAAAAAAATAGATCGTGGGTTGTGGCACTGAGATTAATCGACACATTTTGGGTTACAGGTGATCAAGGTTTAAGTCATCAATAGGTCAAATGGGGTCATTGTCGTTTTTGATTAGGTTTTGTAAAGGGCTCGCTATTCAAAATGTTGCCTTGAATATCACCAAATATGGTGGCATTTATCTTGGGGTATGATGCTTTTAAATGCGTCTCCTTACCCCAAATCACCGTGCTTTGAGCAAGACAGTATTATCATTACCTTGTAAATTCAAGACCAAGCCTGGAGTATTTTTTAAGGTTTATAGGCTGGGACCCACTGGTCAAAAAGTCGCTTAGAAATGGTTGGACCTGGCTCAGAAAGATATACGAATTTTGACCTCAGATACGGTTAGTATATATCTTTGGATACCCCAAAAGTGCTGTTGTAAAATTATCTTTTCTTGTCCGGTGATATGGTGGTGATATAACATGAAGGGTATAAAAATGATAAATGAAAAAGTAGCTATGAAAACGGTATTAGGGGTAGGGGTAACATATAACGGATATTCAGAGTTATATGTATATCATAAGCGATTAAGACGTTTGCCATGAAGAATAATGATGATTAGAGTCTATCTTGCCGGACAAAAATGCGAAATAAAATTAAAAAAAAAAATAGGCGGAAGAAATTAGGACAAATATCGAAATGATATCTACAAAATAGGGTGCCTATTCTTCACAAAGTTTTGAATTATTCGAGATGTATGCGGGATGGGTGTATGGAGAAAATTAACCACAGTTCAAGGAATTTATCCCCACATTCGCCACCCCCAAGACGAAATAGCAACATACGCGAAATAGGTAAATTAGGACAAATATCGAAATGATCTCTACAAAATAGGGTGCTTGTTCTTCACAAAATTTTGAATTATTCGAGATTTATCTGCTTTATGTCTGGTGAATGGCATTTTTCTTTTAATATTGTGTCTTGTAATGTATTGTTTATGTGATGCGGGCGACGTTGTGTAATGACTTTATTGTCGATGGTTAACAACAATGTTTTGGTGGGCATTTAATAATATTTTGAAGTTTGAGTATCATATCTGCTACCGTATCTTTGATATATGTAGGTCGAGAGACTGCAATTGGTGAGAAGAAAAAAATCAACATTTGGAAACTGTGCCTGTAGATGAGTTTGCCTGTCCTCATAACCAGACATGCCTCAAATCTGTTGTTTACTGTAGTTTTGTTCAATTAGATAATAAATTTTACTGCAGCTAACATATCATGGTTGTATGTATCTAAAAAGTATGTGTCATCAACTTTGAACATATCTTCAAGAGTGTACCAATATTGCAGAGTGGAACAGAGAGGAACATTGATTAGAATACATTTTAATTGCATTGAACTCGTCTGGTACACCATATAGCTACAGCGATTAGTGTTTTGATTCCTTACAGGTACTTCCACCGGATCAAAACATATAATTTTCTTTGTTTCACAGGAAAGGCATGACCAACATACCAAAATTGTTTTTTGAATCCGATATAACATTTAAAGGGACATAATGGCATGAAAAAAAAAATGAAATAATGAAAAGGAACCTTACTGAAATCACTTCCACGAGCTTAAAAACAATTTGGATGTTTACATTCTGTAAAAACAGTAAAAACCGGAAGAGTTCGGGGGTGGCAGTTTGTGGCAATTTCTAGAACAAGGATCCTGACATTACTGCCATCATTTACCAAACTTGAAAAGCATGTTGTCATCAGCTCACAGGCCATTGCTATATTGTATATGTGCTAATCCCGGCTAATCCATTTTTCACTTGCCAGATCAATATCTTACTACAAGCCTAAAGTACAATGCCTGAATCCCGGTCTGAATGCTTTTGAATTGTGTCGCAAAGCATGCAAGATACACTGTAAATTCTGTCAGGGATGTGAACAGAAATTGCCACAAACTACCCCCTCCCACTCTTCTTGTTTTTACTTTTCATTATGTCATTTTTTTTTTCATGCCATTATGTCCCTTTCAACTTTTTTCGCTACAAGAGCTTATAGATTACTGCCCTAATAATTTTCGGAAAACGAAAACAACCCATTTACAGCTGTAGTATCCAAATGGGAAATGTTCAGCCATTTGTTGCAGGTGAAGTAAGAAAAAATACAAACTTTCTAATCATACAAACATCTCAGGTTGGATGTTGTGAGTGGCGGGATCGCGGCTGAGGATAGCGTAATATCCCTTTTAAAGAAATATTTAAATGCTGTCAAAATGCGCATTTTAAAATCTTTTCACAGTAAATACGGAACACTATTTCAAACCTCTAAAAGTAATTATTCCAAAAGCCCAATATATGACTTCTATCGGATGCTAGACAAATTAAAGTGGGGTATTGACCCCCAGGGCATTATGGACCCCTTATAACTTTTAACTAGGGATGGCAGTATCTAAATATGTTGGAACCAGCTCACTGTTGATTGATTGGGGTTTGAGAGGTCTATGTCCACCGGTGGACGAAAGGTAGCTAGGGCACTCATTGAGAATGTGATCTGCAGTCTGTGATGATGGAGAGAGACATTGTCAGGCTGGAGATGATCACAGTCCCCCATCGGTGCATATTGCTGTTGAAACGGCTGACTGCTGTGCGAATCCTGTTCAAGTTGACCCATTCCTTGCGTGGAAGATTGCTACCAGGAGGCAGTTCTGTCATAGGTGCGATAATAAATTGGTCTGGGCTTGGAAGTATCTAGCCAGAGAGTGTTCCATGTCTGTAAGATGTTGAATGGGGAGCCGAGGTCGTGTGATTCATTGACAGTATTATGCAGCAGGTGCTTGTTGTCCAACAGAGCCCTGTTAACCAGTTTATGTGTGTGATGTTCTCTCCGAGGCACTGCAGGTGAAAGCACTGGTAGAATTTCAGATGGAGTGGGACGAAGGCAGCCAACAAAGGTTCTCATGGTCTCGTTGAAAATGTGTCCAGCTTTTTTGTATGAGAGCTATTGCACCATGCTGGGGCGGCATATTCAGCAGGGCTGTAGACTAGAGCCAGGGCGGTGGTGCGTAGAGTGGATGGACTAGCACCCCATGAAGATCCAGCAAGGCGACACAAGAGTTTATTCCTCGAAGATACCTTTGTACATACTGACTTGAGATGCTACCGATAAGTAAGATGCCGATCAAGCTTCACTTCCAGATAAGTTGGTGTAGGGATTGTATGGTGCTCCATTGAGGTTGATTTGTAGCTGGCGATGAGCCTCTTTGGTGTTCAGATGAAAGGCAGTAGCGGTGGTCTTAGCTTTACTCGGTTTGAGTCTCCAGGTCTTGAGATATGCTGCAAGTATGACCATATCTGCAGCAACTAAACATTCTACTTTAGTCCAGCTTCTGTCCGAGTGAAGAAGGGCACGATCGTCGGCTTAGCCATATTGTCTAGATGTTGTTTGAGATAAGTCGCTCTTAGTCGCTCTTCTTCTTGTCGTGTCCAAACAACGCGGTTCTCAAATATGATGGCAAATCTTTCTTTCCACAAAGAGACTCTCTTAAGCTCCTTAGAGATTGTTTCAAAAGGTTGGACTTTGCTTACGAAACTCTCTGGATTTAAGGCGGTTGGCAGCAGGTATCTGTCCAGACATAGGGTGCTTCACATTAGATACTTGGCAGCTACGCTCTTGCATGCTTGCTACACTACGACAGATGTCTGGTGGAGCAATTCCTGCTAGGATGTGTAAGTTTTCCGTAAGTCGCTGATATACAAGTTAAACAGCATAGGGCCAATACTGATCCTTGTGGGACTCCGTTCCTCAGACGACGCAGTCGACTGCTCCGCCCCTCACTGGTCTTAAGTGGGCCACAGTGCATCAGGAACTCCGCTGGTATATTCTCAGGCCCCTTGGCTTTTCCACTCTTTAATTGGCTGAGAGCAGAGGTAAGCTAATAATCTAGTGAGAAGGGTGTTGAAAGTGACCCGTCCACGCCGGGGGCTCGACGAAGTTTGGTGGTCTCTTTTTTTAACAGAGTGAGTGTGATCCTTATCAATAGCCTTGAAACGACCATTGCGAGGAGGTGCCAGCAATTGAGTTGGCAGACACAGGACATTTCGATGGTTTGGAAACTCTGCCGTTGAGGCGGCCTATGGTCTTCCAGGCCTTCCTGCTAGAATGAGTGAAATCAATTCCCTGGACCGTCTCCTCCCAGCGCTCACGACGTTTCCTATCCAAGCAGTTTGTCAGATCTGAAGCCTTAGATGGCGCTTCTTCCCCGGGTTCAGAATTCAAGAATCCATTGTAAAGTGCATCACATTCCTCATCCCAGTATGGGATATGAGTGTGCAATGGTCTTCTTTGCTATCTTAATCAAAGTTTACATAGTGCTGTGTAGGAATTGTCCAGGATGGAGGAGGAGGTAGGTGTCGGAAGTTTGGGCACATCTGAATCCACCAGACGGAATATATATGTAAATATGGGTCAAGGAACTCTCACCAGGATCGTAGCCAGGATTTTTAGGGGTGATTTTTCACATTGGGGCTGAATTTTTAGGGGGAAAATATTAGAAAATGGGTGTATATTTTTTTCGGACCCTTTCATGTGTCAGGAGTCATTTTGAGTCGTGTTTAATCATTTTGGAGGTAATTTTTTGCCTTTTTATTTCGGGAGACGCTACTTGCCCACCTCCTGAATGCTATAGTTGTACAGACAGGAAACGTCTGCACATATTGAGCCTAAATCGAACAAAATATTATCCGGGTGTTTTGTAAATGCCGAAAATCGTGTAACCCGCCAATGCAATCACCTTAAAAAATTGGAAACTCCCAAAAGAATTCCCTATCTAGCAAGTGGGCCGAACTTTTAGGAGGGGGCATTATTCCGCCAGGGGAGAAACGAGGATTTGGAGCTAGGGGAGAATACGAAAGGAACTTGTAAGGCAAGAGTGCCGATATGAATTCTCACAGAGGGGGGGGGGCGGAAACTTTTTAATGGCAAAATTTCATTAAAATCAGGGGGAAAATGCCAACATTTTGAACGGAAGCGAAGGGGGAACGCAAAAGTTTTTGACGAAAACATGTAAAATCTCCATTCCTCCCCCCTGGCGTGCGTAAATATTGACGATCCCTCGTATAAAAATATAAAAAATGTGACCTAAAACAACTATATAATTGTATAAAGTAATACGAATAACGAAATTCATCATACGCCGAATTTTGGGGTTGGGCAAGCGCAATGCATTGTGGGATTCAAGATTGCGGAAATAGGCAAAGATCCACTTCCGCTTTCTAGCGTCCTAATGAATACGGTTGTTATTCAGTGTGTACACGAAGAATACTGATCAGAGTCGGATTTTCAAGACCCCAAATTAAAAAAGGGCGTTCTTACAGTATTTTCTACAATTGCAGTATTTAATCAAGATTTTGAATAGTATTCAACGAATCCAGTGATTTTTATCGCATTCTATTAAAATATGTGATATACGGCGACGAAATGTACATCCGACGTGGTGTAGTGGGCTGCTCAATTCGGCCACCAGTGCACTGTGGTAATATGCGTCGGTCAACAATGAACTTCCACATTTATTATTAGTGATCAACTGCTCACCTCGGAAACTACGCCAACGAGGGCTGGCGAAGCCCGAAGGTGAGCATGATCTCATTGGACGAACGTTTTAGTTTAAATTTACTCACTATTTCGTTATCCCTACAGCTGCATCGAATCTATCTAAATTTTATTCCACAAGCACCAGTTAGCAAATTATGGTCTCTATCTGTTCTGGTTAAAGAAAGTTTTCCCATGTACAACCGTATTGCAATAGAAATTCCCGTCGCTGGGCCGTCTCGCAATTAGTCCATATAGAAGACCCTCGCCTCGGTCCTCCCTGTGTCCATTTCCCCTGTGACCTATAGCCATCCGCGCTCGGTGGCGGGGTCAGTGGGAAAACGGGTCCTTCTAGATGGCACTACATGGACAGCGTAGTTAGCGTGACGTCAGCGTTTGTTGGATCCGCAATGGAACGACATTTTTTTTGAGGGCTTTGAGAAGCAAAATTGCCTGAATTTTGACATGGAAGAGGTAAAAAATCTGTGGTGATTAGAGGTGAATATTCCGCACTCAGGTAGTCTCAGGAATTTATTAGAATCCGTTTTCGAGGGCCAAATGGCTGCAAAGTTATTACCCGGGGAGGAACGGGGGGATAAACTGGCGATAAAAAAAATTCCGCGCCTTTCATTTGTTAGGTAATGAAATACTAAAGCCATTTTGAATACACTTTTTCCCAGACCTCACGCTGCGCGCTCGAGGTCTGGTTCTGAAGGAACTAATTATTATTGAGTAGTACAGTGACGTAAATTGTACGTAGGGCGTAAACTTAAATAAAGAACCAAACATAATTTTAAAGAACTAGCTATTAGCTACTTTTTAATTATAAATGAAACATTTAGTGCAAAATTGCAACAATATTACAAATGAAATTTGAAGAAAAAGTATGCTCAAAACATCAGTGATGAAACGTAACACAATGTAAAACATCAATGACAATGTAAGTTAATTTAAGTATCATTATGATTAAATTTATGGAGTTTGGTCAAATTGTAAATGCAACTGAGGTGTGTCGTGGTAGGGTATAATACCAACAATGTTTTGACGTAGGATCATGTTCAACCCTGCCCTGGCCCTCGTTCCAATAGCATTACAAAGTTTATGTAGCAAATGTTTTCGACCTACTCTATCCACCAGCAGGCATGGATAGGCTAAGATGCTTGGATTGATAGGGCCGTTTGGACCCAAATAGATAGCAAAAGAGGGTTGCATTGTACACTGATTGTAAACTAAAACCTGAATTTGTAAAGCTCGTTGCCAGGATTAATTTTGAAAGAAACTTTAAAAAATCAAAAAACTAAAAAATTATAAAAGGGAAGGAAATATGACTTGCTGGAGGACATTTGGTCAAATGGGAGGGAAGAGGGAAAAACTTGACATTTTTTCCAAGCCAGCAAAAAGGTATACATAACCTCAAAAAGAAGATATTTAGCGCATCATTACGTAATCTATATCAGTTCATCATGCATGGTGACGATAGATATTTGATGGAAACGTTACGGTGTCACACTATGTTGACAGCATGGGACCTAGTACGCCATTGCTTTATTGATCGTCAAACGGTCACTGATAGCTGCAATGATCTAACCCTAGAAACCAGTGAACATTGTATAAGACGTAGGTAAAGCGCTGCCCATTTGGTGTACTACATATCTGATTACTGTTGTTGGCCTATACCATTTACAGGTGAAATTACCTACCTTTTTCATTAGATTTTTCGTGCCATTTCACATTCTGTGATTCCGTTCGTTTACATCGTGATTGCAGTGGCTTGCTCAAGAAGACAAAGAGCTCTGCCGAGTTGTTGCATTTTGACACTTTTTTTCCACCAGATTAGTGTGAATTTATCTTAAATAAATGACCTTTAAGTGAGAAGTAATTATTAAAGCAAAGTGTGTGTTGTTTAGCAAGAATTGGTATTTGTTTACTTTTGCGTGAATCAGCTGTGCATTCCGCGCCACACAGCTGATCGCCGACACGTAAAAACCGGACCCCCACCGTGGATCTTTGCATTCGGGCAACGCTTGGACCCACAATGCATTGCGCGTGACTAACCCAAAATTCGCGTATTTCGTGACGGTAGGAAGTGACATGGAGAACTTGTTGGTACGATATAGTAATGTATTAAAATTCACTACGGAAAAGAACGTGTTTGACCTTTACCCTTGTCTAAGAAATGTTAGATGAACCAAAAGGAACATTAGTTATCAAATATGTGTTGTACGTTATATTAGCAACGTTTATTACCCACGTGTCCGCTTTTCATAAGATATATAAGCAATAATCCGAATTGTTACACCACCCTTTAAAAAATGACCACAATATTCAAGTGCAGACACTTTTTCTAAAACAGCAGCCAGTACGCAGCTGGACAAGGAAATTCAGATTTTACAAACAGCCATAGTGCATTTAGTGTCCACTGTAAACGGGCCTCGAACTTTGGCCCACCCAACCGAATCATTGTGACATGAATCCATCTAAGGTTGATCGTATGTAAATAATTCCAATTCTAAGGGCAACATCCAATCACTGATCAAGACATGCTATAGATGGCGATTACCCACACACTGTAGTGCTTGAATGGCGAGTTGGCCTGTTTTTACACATTTTGGAAAAGCCTTGTTAGAAATGGTCGTTTCGGAGTTTTTCAGTACCGATGCCAACCCAAAGTACACCAGCCCTTTTAGAAATAAAGATTATATTGGTTGTCAGCTTCTACGAAGAGTATAGGTCTAACGTTTGTCCATGGCGCTCTCTGAATCTGCACAGCATTCACTGGTGATTTTGCCATAGAGTACGTTATACCCTACCCAAATACCACTTTATAAATTAACGTTTGCGGATTTTTCTTGAATGTTCTATCATAATAAAATTCACAAAATATTATTAGTGATAATAATTCTACTTAGGCTTCTACGAAGAAAATCCCTTGAGCACTTTCCTCGCCACGACTGAGTTTCTCATGTCCTATGCGTTAAGCCCAGATTACGGGCAAGGGCATCGGCACATTGAATGCCACTGTGTGCACAGTGAATATAGGGAAAATGGACAGTAACTGCAGATTGCAATTGGGCACATATCCCAAACATGGATTAAATGACTCTGAACTGAAAATCGTGTATATCTTTCCGAGCCAGGGTCTCCAAATTTGAGGCCGGGCGGTCCCAGCCTATTACTTTATGTTCAATCTATCTCTTAGCGAAGGTAAAATCCCGATAACTGGAAGAGAGCCAATGTGGACCATTCACAAATCTGGTCAAAAATCCAATATTCAACAATTTATAAGACACTATTCATTGTGCTATGTGTCGGG
>JAMKCH010023780.1:0-19639 GCA_023653785.1 Ophioderma brevispina
CACCATCTAACGTATTGTCCATTATAAGTTGTTGTGGTAACACCTTCTGCTCATCTATATTTGATTTCAATCGCGTAGCATCCTAACAGTGTGACTGCTGAGGTGTACAGTTATGGCTGTGCAAATCTTCAGGCATTTGTAAGCCTTTAAATGGCCATCCAATTTGCGTTTGACAATCCTTGTTCTCTTCTCTCCCCCCCACCCCCCAAAAAACCAACAGTGGTACAAACCAATCTGTCCCTATGGCAGGTAATCAAAATGGCTGTTCATTTCCCCCCTTTTTTACTTCTTTGGTGTTATTCAGTCAAGATGAACATTCCAAGTTACCTCATCACCAATCCACACATGTACTATTCCCCAAAGAAACAATTTTGAATGCAAATGAGCTGTAAACTATTTTTAGGTTTTTAAAAGAAAATATCCATTTTTACTGCATCTACTTCTTACAAACAAAAATGTTTAGAAATTAAATAAACCTCCACATTCGTTTTTTGTGAACATGAACACTACTGATAATTACAACGTAGTCTGAAATGAGTTTAATTATCTATATTTACCATGAAATCTACTTACCAATAAATAAACATACAATTACAATGGTTTCTATGTACATAATTGTGCTTCCAGCCTTGACCCCCCCCCCTTCCCTAACAACTTAAGGTCCACTCAACTGCTCTCACAAATGTTTGGAGCTTATACTACTTTGCAACCTATCCTCAATATACACTAGACCTCATAGCTGGATTACTATCCTTACAGGTACCTTAACAGGCCTTCAACAGCATAACCCTTTTTGTACCTACAGAATAAGGTTAATCTACGATACCACTTGAGGTACTTCAGAGTACAACACGGTAACCAAGCCCACAGCAGGGGGTTCCCTTCAAAAAATTTCAGGTACACGTCACAGTGTGTATTCTGAAGTTACCTTAACATTAATTACTCTCTGCTGTAGTCTGGTGCCTACTTTAAGAGGACCTCCTCCACCAATATTTCTGGAAGAACTTGCATTTTGTAGACATCTATTTCAAAAAAAATATATATGTTGCAACCGATGTGATAGTACCCTTGATGAACTTATCACATATTTAGTTCTTAAATGTAGGACTTGATTTACACCTACACAACAAAATCATCCCTTAGAAGGGGTCAGAAAACTTTGAGTACTGATGTAATTTGGTAAGAATCATATCCACGAACTCTCATTTGGTAGGTACAGTGTCTTATCTATGCAAAATGATTTGAGTACATGTGAAGTACCATTTATATCAAACCATATAGATGACTAGACACCAGGTACCTACAGACATCACACAGGTGGAAGCGGACGTAGGTAACTTCAGAGAACACCACTGGTTGTGTACTTTAAAAGACACCCCCTGCTGTGGACTTGGTAGAGTGTATACTCTGAAGTACCTAAGGGTACAGGTATCTTGACAGTCAGTACTCCATAGCTGCATTGAAAGTACATGAGAGTACCTACATGGATACTCACAGGGTTCCTACATAAGTACTCATGGGATACCTACATTTGCACTCACGGGGTACCTACATTTGTACTCACAGGGTACCTACATTTGTATTCATGAGGTACCTACATTCATACTCACGGGGTACCAACTTATTGGGTACCTATATGGAGTACCGTACACATATGGTAACCCTGCAACAAGAAATTTGACTATATTACTAAACTATCTTCATCATGACAGAACTTAAATGCTTAAAAGATAAGAACCAATAAAAAACAAGAGTGTGGCTTTAAGTTCTTCCATGCTTTTCGAACTGTAGGAAAATAGACAGAGACAGGTCCTACATCTTACATGTAGAACTACATGCTTAGAAGCTATGAAGAAATCAACTCATTTTTACATGAAAATGTCATCATTTTCAGTTATGGATACTTTCCTAAAATAGTCAAATGTCTGGCTCAACCTCAATACTGTTTGAATTTTCCCATTTTCCTGATTTTGTTCATATTATTCACAATATTTTTGCAGTAGAGGAAACTACAGCTATATGCAGTTAAAACTGTAAAGACCATCTCATCAAATTATACTTCTGAAATAGTATACCAATACTGTACTGGATTTATACATGAATAAAGATGATCTACAGTAATAATATAATACCTTGATAGAATATCTACAGGAATACATGTTCAAATTTTTTATATTATAACTTTCAAGCATTTTTCTTGTATTTTTTGGCATGAGTGCTATTTTTTATGAAGTGCACTTTGAATACACTGCAAGCTCCACTGCCTCAAACCCTAAGATCACGTTTAGTAACTTGTTACACCAGTGTAGTAACGTAATTTACCATTCTTTCCTGGGGATCATTTATAGTGCAAACTACTTACTTGTAAGTACTTGAGTATGAATACTCATACTCGTGTACGAGTACCATTTGTGTACTCGTCACTTTGTGTACTTGTACTCATACTCAGGACCTGGGTAACTCTTTACCTCATACTCGCACTCTAGCAATAGTAACTTGTACTCATACTCAACTATTTAGAATTTTGCTGTACTCATACTTGTACTCAGGACGCAAATACTCGTACCTCCTTCGTAACGGAAGTCAAAGTTACTCGTACTCATACTCAATATAATCCTGGACCACAGGCTAAAATAGAAAAAGATTAAAGAGGTTTAATCAAATCCTATGGGGGCTGACTATGAAATTACTCAATCTCTCAATGCAAAATTTTTTAACAAGTTTTAAAATTCATCTTTAAGAGCACATAAAAAGCACAATATACACAATCAGAAGCATTCCCAGTTTTCCAAAAGGCAACCTTCTGGTAATTAATCTTACTCAAGGTCAGTTAGTATTAGGGCCCTTTTAATAGCCTAAAGTAACCCGATTGGTTGGATTAACATCGGAACCATTGATCTATTTTAAGTCTCCTGGAAAGAAACATAGCTAAAAGCCTTCCACTTATTTTTGAACCTGAAGCTATGATACCACAAACATAATGATATTTTATCAATTTTGCTTTTTTTAAGTTTTTTATTTTTTTCTTGGTTGAAAATAAAAACAAGCTTGCAGCAATAAAAAATGTCCTCATCTTATTCAATGGACTTACAACTATCACAATTTGAATTTGTTACATATCAAAGAAATACACAGTGGTGCCCATCAGGGTTATTATAATAATATTATATATATTTTTTTCGATCAATGTTCAAAAGTTTATAAAAATGTCATGTGCAATCAAAATCTTAATGCTATCCATTTGTATAATAGAAGACAAAATGACCCACTTCAATTCGTATGAAATGCCATGCGGTTAATTGGTTGATATTTGATTCATATGGTAATGATTGCGACAAACTGATCGCATTTCCTGATTCTAATACGCGGGTGTCGTCGTGTAGTTTGTTAATACTAGATGTGTGCTCTCATGCGAAACTCTCTGATCATTTTTCCCAATGCATTATCAATTCAGCAATGGCTATTATGGTTCATACTTAGATAGATCCATGTGCTTTGATGCACGATGGCATATCTGATTTTTGCCAATCAATACCCAAGATGACTTCACTTTGTAGTTAATTTCAAGCATGAATTGTAATTCTCAAGATTAGTATACAAAATCAACTAAGTACTGACGCTTTCTCCCCCACACGGGAATAGTCCCACACCCTGACGCACAATAAATAGCAAATTTCCCAAAACCACCACCGCACATGATGACAGTCATGGTCACCTGATGCAGGTCACGTCACGCAATCTATAAAATCGCAATAATGATGCAAGGATAGTTTATAAAACTCTTGTCAGGCCCCAACTTGAAAACTGTTCTATATTTGGGCCCTTCTCAACAGTCGTACTTGCTGCTACTGAAGCTGTTTCAGAAAGATCTGCAGATTGTTTCACCGTGACTACTGCAGAACCAGTAGCGTTCATCAATGGTTCAATGTGGTTTGGGGGAATGGAATAGCCTTGAAGAAAGACGACTCGGCAGGCGCTCGTCCTGCTCTACTTTACAAAGCTCACCACCAACAGTCTCCTTAGACCTTCCATTTTCCAAATCGCAATAGCAAGAAATTTACCAAAGTTCTACCATACAATCACGCGCCCTCAACCAAAACAAAGACTGCTTACATTACGCTTCTTGCCGCATACAAGTGCACAATAACATTTCTTACCGAATGTTATTAGAGAAACTCGTCCACATTAGACCATTTTAAGTCACAAATTAGTAACAGCAATCTTCTAGCCATCACTCAGAGTGCCCTCAAGTTCGAACTAAGCTGCTACCTGTCTGCGCCCTGTGCGGGATATTCAATTTTTGGAGTTTGCACAGTAAATAACAGATGCAGAGGCATACAGAATTCGGCTCCTGATCCGCTATTTGGCCTGTTATGCAATGTAGCAAAACGCTCTCTCTTCTGAATATTTTACAAAAAATCTGGCCATAACCCCCTGCTAGAACTGCATAAATCAAATAAATGACTTCAAACTTATGATTAATTCAAAAATAAGACGGGTATGGCTAGATTTCTCAAAATACAAGGCAAACTCCAGTCAGGCGTGGCGGCCAAGCCTCATTCATTATACAAATCACCAAAAATTTCAAATAATGACCCAATACGGAGTGGCATACCCCAACCAATTTGGGTGCTTTGAAGTGGGTCGAATATGGGTGTTCCCAGGACCCAATACGACCTCGTCCGCGTTCGTTGATTAATACCAAAAAAAATCAAAATACCACCCGCCTTCCATGGAGTTGATCTTCATCTCCATTGTTTTGGAACCAGAAAATATTTGTTGACAAAATAGAAAAAATTCTGATTTTTCGTAAAGATTTCGCTTTTTTACTACGTGTTAAACCAGTGGCGATGTCTGAAATTGGGATTTTCTTGACCACCCTCCCCTGATCTCAGTACATAAAACCCACATACAAAATGCCATAGAGGAGCAGTTTTTCTTTCTCCCCACATGTGGGCATCAGATCTAGGGCGGGGCAGAGGGTGGCACACGCCTCGGCGGTAAGTCTGCAAATTCTTGTAAGATCAGCCCATTTTGGAAGGTTTCAGCCTTCATCCCCCCAGTAATTTTGACGTTTTCACATGCCTGGCGTCCTCCACCTGATGTGGGGCGTGGGCTTAGCGTAGTTCAGTTATCAGTGGGTGAGAGAAAGAAGAAATACTGAATCACTGAATGCAAACCCAGAATGCACTAAAAAACATAGTTAGCTCGCCAGTGGTGGGAAATAACCTGTGTTTTGGGCAAGTATTATAAATTCACACCCCCCTCTGCTGGAAAGTCTGATAAGTTCCTCCACAGGAGTAAAGAGTCCACATGGAATAGCCATTTGGTAGCTTCAATTATTTGTCGAACCAGTTGCTTTGGTATGCTTTTCTGTTCAAAGAAGTCCTATATAACTGGAGCATCCGGGACACAGGCATGCACTGTGCGTGTGGGGGGTTTTACTGTGGGCCTGCTGCTGGCGTGCATGTTAGGCCCTATGCTTTTCTATATTAATTGTGCTGCAGTGAGGTCCGCCTATATTCTTCCAATCAAACTATGCCCTTGAGTGACCCCTGCAGTAAGATGTAAAAATGGCTGCAACAATGATGTCTACAAGTGTTATGATGAGCACCAGGCAAGCCACGATTTCAATTCCTGCTGAAAATTTTCACTTGCTTATTGACACAGTGTTTGTTGCGAGCCTCAAAGTGGGGTTTCTCAAACACCATCATACCTACAGACAAAAACAAAATGAGACAATTTCTGCATCCTACATAATCGGGCAATCAGCTTGGTGCTCGATGCCATTGATTTAAGGCTAGATTTAGATGGGGTAATTTTGCTTATTTGTGAGCCGAACTCTCCTAAACTGATCATGGCACCTGCCAGTTCTGTTGATGGATCAAGTAGGATCAATTCAATCAACCTATTTTGTCCTTTTGACTGTTCGCTGAATGCTTCACTTTGAAAACCCTTGGTCTATTCAATATGGCTTTCTTATCAGCTCAAATTTGTTGGTTCATCATCCGTCTAGACCATGCCAAGGGTCGTCTGTCCACCGTTTCATTGATACAAACAATGCCTTTCAGAGGTGATTTATCACCAAATGCTTTGTCACCTTGGTAACTGTGTCCATCAAATCCTTGATTGTAATAATGACAAAGCCAGGTGTAAAACAGTCAGGTTGCAGGTCATTCCAGGATCCCAAAATACAAATTGCCAACATCCTTGGCTAAAAAAGCACATAAATATAACAACCATTTTTCTCATGAGTTGTTTAGGAAAAGAACACTCTCTGCACGTACGCCACCTCTGCCCTACAAATGGGACACTTGACGCATTCCTGCGCGCATTGTTCGCAACAGATCATGTGGCCACACGGGCAGAACACCGTTGCCATTTCTCGCTCTAGACACACTTGGCATAACCTGGAATCCCGCATTGAGGAGAGTTGATCTTGGAGTGTCACAACGAGCTCTGCCTCCACTCCGTCGGCTGAGCTGGTCCCATCTTTGGCATTGTCCTGTAACAAAAACACAAACAAATGTATCTTTTGAAGTTAATATTATTACTTAATTATTTAAAAATACAAACATCCTGGGAGGGCCACTCACATTTTGGAAGTGACGCACATGTAAGGCTGTTAAGACCACCATTTTAAGCATTGTTGTCACCCACAGATCCCATATTTTTTGAAAATCTCACTCAAAGACTCCCATATTTTTTTGGGGGGGATTTTCACTGAGAGACCTCTATTTTTTAGAAAAGTTTGCAAAAATTTCACCCAAAGACCCCATTTTTTTGGAACATTTTACAAACAAAAGTTTGCAAAAATTTCACCCCAAAACCCCAAATTTTTAAGGCAATTTGGATGTCTCTCACCCAAAGATTTTTTGGAGTCCTCTGTCACCGAATGCCCCTGGGTTTGGAAGCGCTAGCCTTACACCCATATCCATTTCATATTGAGTGCCCCCCAATATTATCATGTCCACATGGAGAAGCCAATCCCCTGGAAGATAAAAATCTTCTCATTTAGATTATCTCCCTGTGTAGACACAATAGGAGGATAATCTTCAAAGTAAAGCCATAGAGAAGCTCATGCTCACTTCCTGAAATGCCCACATCTTTTTCTTTATTGTTTGGACCAGACTCCCCCGTATAAATGTTGCTGTGGTGGGTTCACCATTTCTCATTCACACCAAGCCTGTTTCACCTTACTAGCATAAGCTGGTATCCATTTAGAACTCCTGGGTCAAGAGGATGCAACATGATATTCTCACAAACTTCAGCTGCCATTGGATTCCGCCATACCCTCCTCATCAGATTTCCCTAGAAAATCGATGGGGGTGACGGTTTAGCCACCGACAACGCGGCCCTGGGACAGGTAGTACTGGTTACCAGGATACCAGTAGCAGGCCCTAAAACGAAACCTGACCTGCTCCCCACACATAAACCACTTTATTTCTTCTTCTGATTTCCCCTTAAAATCTTGGGAGGATTAATCAATCCTCTGACAATAATCCTCATGAACTTGGGAGTATCATGCTATGTGGACACATTACCCTTGAAGGTTTGCCCGAAACTGAACTTCAAGTCATCCTGATTCAATGTGCTTCTATTGCAAACTTGTACTGATTACTTTTTTGCAATCCTTTGAGCACCACAAAGGGAACTTGCAGGACACCCTGTAATATAGTTCACCAAACAATGCCATTACAAAAGGACTCTTACTTTAGCTTTCATTGTTCCCTCTGGCGTCGACTCGTCCCCTGAATGGTTGACGTCTCGTGAGCTGTGTGACTTGATCTGCGGTAACCTCATCTCGCTGGCTCGTGACGGTTGCCGGCTCAGCATGATCTCCTGGGAGTGTGTGCTGCGCAGAGTTGTGTTGAGTATGATACCGTATTGTACCTGCCGTCGATATCTTGGCTGTATTGGTGCTGTAAGGAAAGCAAAACGGCAAAAAGAATAATATATCGTTAGCATTTTGTGACTTACAACTAAGTCATCCGCCAATGTGAGAAATGAGCGAGCGGAATAAGTGTGGGAAGTATTGTGAGTTATAACATGCTGATCTACCAAAGAGCTGTGTATATATAGAAGACTGTGTATTCATCTATAGCACCGGCAGTGACCGAGTAATCAACTTGTCGATCAATTACACAAGCAATAATGCAGCATTCTCCAACAAACGACGGACATGTTCCTAATTTTGGTAGAGCCAGCAAAAATATTTTTAACAAATATATCCTCTAACTGAGAAAGGATTATAAGCCATAAGATAATGGAACATTTGCTTAGGGGTGTTTCCATAAGGTGACACCCTTTTCTGACATACTTTTCTGACACCCTATGAATTCGGAAACCTTAACGGAATAAACCACATAAACCATGTGGTTTATTCCGTTAAGGTCTGTTAAGGTTTCCGAATTCATATGGTGTCAGAAAAGTATGTCAGAAAAGGGTGTCACCTTATGGAAACACCCTTTGCTTAGCCTATACTTTGTCTCGTCTGAAGTATGAAGTGAGGATGCGCGCGTGTATACCCAGTGCCGCCTTGCAGTGCGCTTGTGCATTGCCTACGCGCGCGTTGAAAGTCGGTACAATGTATACGCCTGCGTCTCTACTTCGTACTTCGAGCTGGACAGAGTATAAATCTATTGTACTTAAATACATTTGTTGTATCACCTAATTGAATTTATGGCACTTAATTCCCATTATGTCTTTACCTGTCTCACATAACAGGTACAGGTATTTACAACAGCAAATATCTGTGCAATTACGGACACAATATGATTACCACATTGTATAGGTATTCTGAAACAGTTATCTAGGTGTATGTATGAATGTTTCTGTTCCCCGTTTTGCTGGAACACATCAAAATGGCTGCCTGGGCCAAGACAATGTTAACATGAACAGGGCTGGAATTTTTCGGGTGGGCTTTCTGATGGCATAGTTACAATTTGACAATACCCCGTTCACTCCCCTTCCTCACTGGAATTGTCTAAGTGGTAAGTTATACAAGGGGGCAAATTGTATGTTTGGCGAGTAAAGGCGCAATTGTGGGGAACTTTCAAAGAACGAGTTATAGAAAAATCTTTGTTGTACTCATTCGAGCGACTGTAGAGTGACTTTTGCACAGAGTTGTGGAACAAGCTGTGGTCATTATAGCTACTGTATTAAAACAACTACAATCACAGTTCCCTCCTGAACTTGTTCCACAACTTGCTCGTTAACCATCCACAATAACTATAACTACAATACTCACAACTGCCTTTACAACTCGCTCTTCACTCACTCCACAGCACAACTCGCCCAAACATAACTTGCCACTAAACCATACTCCTCCCCATCCAATACTCGTACAGCAGCAAAACCTTTTTACTGGTACTGTGTAATAGCATACTGCATGTAGTTTGATAAAGGCAATGTCCTTTATGACAACTTCATCTGTCTTTGAGTCATATTTCAGTGTACTTCATATCAATATTTAACTGCAATCAAAGAAACCACAGCCACTGACACCTTCTTGGCTGTTTCTGAAGACAACATGTCTGCTGGCTATGGCAAAGCATTTATATTACTACTGAATAAAAAAATATTATGACATTTAGCTGTAAATGTTAAGAACATATGTTCTTGTCATGGTTCAATTGCGTGATATGACAACAGCCGATAACTAAGACTTCATGTTTTGACAAAACGGGCTAGGAAACCATTAGGTGGTTCTCAACCTACAGTCTCGCCTGATTACACGACCATACACTGGAAAGTTTCAGGCAAAATATATTTTACGGCAGAACTATTGGTCACAGAGTTCATTGCCGATTTTAATTAGGCTTCGATTAAAACAAATATGATGGTATAGCTATTTTTATCATTTGAACATTTGTTTTAAAAGTTAGTCCCTGTTTTGACCATTGAACCCACAACTCTAGTCACTGAAAGAGAGGTCACCATGGATTTTAAACAGTAAACCCTTTTCGAGTTCAGGACACGCATGCACTGTGATGCAAGGATCCAGAGCAGGACATTTTCAGTGTGTAGCAAATAACTTAAAATTTGAGCAAAGTTGCTACTGTAAACCATACCAGTATTTCTATTATTTCTGGCACAAGTTTGCAAGTGGTTCTTCACCATTACATTGACATAGGAACTCTGTGCATTTGCAGACAACCACCAACCCCGAAAGATGCCATTCTAGTTTTACAGGGATCGCCACGCACCTGAATTCTCTTCCAGCTAAAAAGTCCGACATGTGCAGTAAGAATTATTAAAGGGCTTATATTCATAGTTATTTTTAGCATTTTAACATATTTTAGGTTTGCCTGGCCTGACCTGACCTTTGACCTATAATTGCAGGTGACAAGGTCATCACTAACTAAATATTGATTCTTTTAAACTTTAAACAAATAGGATTCCATAACAACTGTTACCATTAGCACATTTTAAAATGTTACCTTATTTTGACCTACCTCACAACTGTAAATCCCAGGAAGGTCGATTTAAACCTATCCCATATTGCATTGCAATATTCTTATGGGAGCACAGTACAAAATCCCTCCGCCACGAAAAGTGCAACACCGCTATAGTTCCTATAAAACCTAGAATTTGAGCGTAATTTGTGTAGTTTTATGGCGGGTATTTGTCCTAGAGATTTGCTTTTGGTGTCATTCATGTGCGAATTCATTCATATTTAACTTATATTTTAAAAATCGATGAGAAAGCTTCTTGGCGGTATGATACGGCGACATAAGTGAACCGCCGTGAAACACCGATTCTGCGAGGCTCAGGAGCTAGAAAAAACAGGGTGTAATTTTCAAATCTAATTTGCAAAAAACTGACATTGCCGATCTAGGTTCAAAAGAAGATATTTTATAGAACATGAATTCAAAATTTTCTCCTGCAAATTTCATTGCTCTAAGTAAGGCAGGAGCAAAGATATGACGGATACAAGAGAGCGCATAAAGCATGTGTTTCAATAGGCAGTCCATTTTGTACTGTGCCCCCTTATTCTGTATTATCAACATCAATGCTACAGAATGAGCAAGTGTACAAGAGGTTAAAGAATAACAGCTTTGGAAACCAACCTCAACTTGTTGAAGTACAAATGGTTTCTTTGGTAAGAAAGAACATTAAAGGTGTATTTTGTGATTCCAGCACCTTCTGTTTTATTCATGGCTCACTAGATTTCCTTGTGAAAAGCTTATTCACAAAATTTGAGTTCATCCCGAGCTTGCAGTTTTATGTTATGAGCAAATGCTTGTTTCTCCCGGTCCCATAGGCCACTGTGCTGTAATTTAAATACAACGTTGCAAATTTCTTACATACACGACCAAATTTGCATGTAAGATTTGGTACACATGGATTACTAAGGCTAACGGTTCAGACAATATAAAAATCTAAACTTTTTCGAGGTAAAAAAGGGACGAAGTTGTGGATCACGAAATGCCCCTTTAAAGTCATGTCATTGCAGTCCAATGGGCACTCTGATGGGACACATGACCTCTTTATGACAAATCATAATGCATTTGTAGGATAGGTTCACTAACCCTTCCCTTGATAACCATCAACAGGTTCTGATATTATCAATACCCACCGGTCTGGATGTCGAGGGCCATCATATCTACAGTGGACAATTACCATCGTAATAGGAAGGTTGATTTAAACCTATCCCATTTATCTTGCACTATTATTGTTTTGTGTTATGCTATATCCATATCAGTACTTCAGAATGATTAAGTCAGGGGTTCTCAATTATTTTAGCTGAAGGACCAGAGAACATATTTGAAAGTTCCTTAATGAGGGCCAAATACACCTTAATTTCTTTAGTTTTCCTTTATATTTTTAAGCAGGTCGAGGGCCATAAATCAATGGTTGGTGGGACGGATTTGGCCTGTGGGCTACCTATTGAGAACCCCCTGGAATAAGTGCACAAGAGGTTAAAAATAACAGCTTTGGAGAGCAACCTCAACTTGTTGAAGTACTAAAGCTTCTCAGGCAAAGAAACATCATAAAAGTCGTGCCATTACATGCTGATCAGTGGACACTCTATGGGGGTCACATGACCTCTTTATGACACACCATAATGCATTTTGGGATAGGTTCACTCATCCTTTGATTGATTACCATCAACAGGTTCTGATATTAGCAATAATACCCAATGGTCTGGATGTCAAGGGCTGTTAAATTTAGTGTTTGATAAACCTTGTCAGGAAGGTTGCGACTACTCATTCTTAAAATAAACCTCAAGGTCAAGCAAAGAAACTGACTAAGCAAACCATTTATTGATGCAACAATTTTGTTTTTGCTTTTCAACCCTAAACACATCATGGGATCACCGGCTACAACACATCCGACCGGCAATAGATGGCAATACAAAAGTGCCTCCTGACGTCCGACCGGCAATAACAAGCAAATTAGTGCCTTGCATTGCCGGTGGAACATTTTCCCCACAGTGGAAAAACTTGCGGAAAATTGTTAACATAGGTACTGTAGTGGAGACACACCACTATACACCCAATAACTGTATTACTTTGTAAGCTCTATCTTGCAGCTACTGCATCACAACTAGCTCAGTGTATACTGTGCAGTAGCTGCTGCAGCCAAAACAATGTAGGTACCGTATAGGCTACCACGTGAGTAAGAATCCCGGGGGGGGGGGCAATCCCATCTTGGAAGCCACGCATATGTAAGGCTGTTAAGACCCCCCTTTTCAGCATCGTTGTCACCCAAAGACCCCATATTTTTTTAAAATTTCACCCAAAGATCCCATATTTTGTGAAAATTTTACCACTGTCACCCAAAGACCCCTGGAGAAAATTTTGACCTGAAAACCTTTTTTTTTAGAAAATTTTGGCCCATTTGTCACGCTAAAAAACCCCTATTTTTGGCTTTGGGTTGTCCTCACACCCAATACCCCAGATTTTTTTCAGTCCTCTGTCACTGAATGCCCCAAGGTTTGGAAGTGCGAGCCTTACACCCATATCCATTTCATAGGTGATATTCAATTTTGATATTTTTGCTAATAATTTTTGCGCTAATAATTTTTTGTAATTTTTATCATTTTAAATAGTTTGCAATTTGTTTCAATTGCAGTTTTAAACAGCTGCACATTACACCCTATGGATCAAACACTTAAGTGGGTTTTTATTTGATCTTGTCTAGCACTTGTGCAACATTCACTCCTTTCAAAAAAGTCGAGTTCAATGTGCAACAGTTTCTCACCTTGACAGAAATTGAGTTCATTCCCTTCATCTTCAATTACAACACAAATCCATGTTATGACTTTAAACTGACTCAAAACAGTCTTAATTCCCAATACAACCAGCGATCTCCTTAGTTTCCTTCCCAATTTCATTAAGCCTGTCTTCCCCCTCCTCCTGACGGAAAAACTGCAGAGGCCTAATCATAGGTTCAACTAGTAGTTACAGCCCCATGTACTTGTAACATTGGTATCATTGGAGCATTCCCAGGGATCCAACAGCCATAACATGGTAATATTGATGGCTGCAGGGTCAGAACGAGGCATGAAAACAATTGTGTAAATTTGTTTTAACTCTGATATGCCCAGCTGTTTGATTAGAAAACTGTACTGCAGGACTCCAAGCACAATATTTTGCTATGTGGATAGCAGACGGGGCAATGTACTACTGTATAAGTGGAAATTTTCGCGAGTGAACATAAAAACGCGAAAATAAAAACTCGTTAAAATAACTTTTTCCAATAGATTTGTATTGCATTGATGTCAATACCATGAAATTAAATTCTCGCGCATTTGGCAAAACTGTTAAAATCGTGAAAATATTGGTACACGGAAATTTCCACTTATACAGTACCTAATCGGAAGGTGAATTTTGATATCCAAGCCTTAAATTGGTTGCTAATAAGCTGTGTGTATGGAAGTTTCAACCCAGGGTTAGCTCTACCTGTTAAAGTATTTGCTCACAAAACATCATTCATGTGAGATTATTCTGTATAAAAGCCTGAAAGTACTTTCATATTACTTATTTTTTACAGTGAGAAATTTTCAAAACATAGCTATGAACTTCCGTTTTCATGACAACAAAATTTTGGGAATCCTAATCTACCTATGCATGTACAAACTTGAACTTGGAACATTTTGTGACAATGCATTGTTGTGAATTAGAAGCCCTTGCCAACATTTTGAGAAAACAATCAAGTGCTCATGAAAATACAGCGGCACTGGCACATTTTCACAAAATATGAAATTTCTTCAATTTGCTCACAAATGATGTTCTTGTCTATTGGAAGAATAAGAGATATATTTACACATAAAAATAACATACCTAAAAATAGATAGGGACATTAATAAGAGGCTAAAGACATCCAGATAATTTGGAGACTTAACTTTAAGTCTGCTGTAGCTTTAATCAACAAATGTGTTTATTACATGAATATCATAGACTTGTACTTATTGATATTAAAACCACAAAGGTCACAGACCGGTTAAACAGGCTGCATGCCGTAGGAATCAACTCCGGCAGGTGTTTTCTTGTGTTGAACGCCATTTCCGCCGTTTGCTGAATAAATGTCGCCGGAGTCATTTTATTGTGAAATCGTACTGATTACCCATAAGGGTGCTGATTTGGTCTTAAACATTTCAGGTAAGGGCTAATGTTTTTAAAAGCTTTACAACCATTCAAAAATATCAATTTTGAAAAATCTTGAGGGTGCACTATTTTTCAAATGTGCCAGTGTCTCTTTAAGTTATTTTTACGTGTTCCTGGATGCTGGAACAGTCGTCTTTCCATGTACCACTTAAATCTGTCAAATTGTATAGAATTGTTACTACTTTTGCATTCCATTTGATCACTTATCTGTGGAAATGTCAGTTCACCTACTTTTCAGTTATAATCTGACAAACAGGATAAGTCATCAATCTGCATGTTCACAAGCAAATATTTCCACAAATTTACAAAGTGTTCGGTGAAAAAAATGCTTCTACCAATAACCAGCAACATACTTTAAATAGTTTGAGTATGGTTTTTGACTTCATTTTCTAATACATGTATATAGGACCAAATTTGTTAGAAAATCCATCTGAGAATTAAAAAAAAAATAAAAATTTAATCATGAGGCCAGGCCAGATGACTATGTTGCAATAATTAGCAGAGGTACTTTTTTCACTTGGGACACTCTGTATTCCAACAACAACAAACTCAGATACCTGTACAGGTGGGCTGCTGTCTGGGTGCAGCTTCCTCCATGCACATTCATAGGCTTGTCGGCGCGTGTGGACCACGTCAAAACGATACATTTTTCCAAACGACGTATCCGGTCGGATGAGGACGATTAACGACCCCCAGCCGGTATGCGAGTGCTGCTGACGAACGACCCTTTCGACGTTCTCACACTGTGGAAATGAGGAAGAACAACATGTCGGAAAATAAACGGTGATTGAAAATGTTTGGTATCAATAAAAGTCTACAATCTTATTAAGATATAACCCAAACAAATATCCTAAGGACTCTCTCCTATTCATTTACAGATCAATCATGGCTCAATTTTAGCTAGGGTTATATTTAGAAGGGTCAACTGAAACATTGCAAATATAAATCAACCAAATACTCCTGATACCTTCTAAATTCAGCCTATGTTTTAAATTGAAATATAAGCAAATCAAAATCACTTTTTTCTCTCTTTTAAGACATTTCTGTAGCCAAATACAAGGCAAGAAATCTATTGAGTGTCAAATCTATATGAAATTACTATTATGACAAAATATTTGGGTGCCTCAAAATCTCTTGTTGCACCTTTAATTGTTTGACAACTAAAATTGTCTGTCTCAGTCTCTTCAACAGGTGGCTAGACACTTGCATTTATATGATGCAATCACACTGTCAAAAGTAGAATATGTGATGTGATCAGGGAAAACCCGCCACATGTCGCACAGGACAGTTTTGAAAAAATAAAAAAATAGCTTAAAATCTGTTATATTGTACTTTATTTTTATTTACTTTTTGTCAGATTGTATAAGACTTAACTTTTGATGTGTGTATAAAAGAAGAAAGAAGTAAACAGTTATGGAAAGTTAATATTTCAAACTCTGCAGTGATAGTAAAAACTCAAAATATAAATTTCCCACCATGTGGCGGGTTTTCCCAGATCGCATCACATATGAGGTCAACATCCACAGTTAGAGAATTGATTAAAGGCACACTGAGAGATTTCCCAGTATCAATATAGATAATCATAATTATAAAGTGAATTTATATAAATTTGACTCTCAATAGGTTTCTTACTTAGTATTCAGCAAATGCAAATTTAAATTTCTTATCTTTCAATAGAAAACACAGGCTGAATTTCATATTAGAGCAAATAAGAAGTTAGAAATTCTACAAATTTTGAACCAAAGAAAACATTTTGAACTTAAAGGTGCAACGAGAGAGGCACCCAACTATTGTGTCATAATAGTAATTTCATATAGATTAGACACTCAATAGATTTCTTACCTTGGTTTTGGCTACAGAAATGTCTTAAAAGGGAGAAAAAAGGTGATTTTGATTTGCTTATTTCAATATAAAACAGGCTGAATTTTGTATTTGCTCCTATACGAAATTAGAAATTTCACAATTTTTGTACCAAAGAAAACATTTCTCAGCTTAATCCTTTCAGGTGGGGATATGTTTGATGGAAAGCTTTACATCACGGCAAAAATCAGTACTTTAGATTTTTCTAGGGACACCTGATATGTGAAATCTCTCGTTGCACCTTTAACTCTCTCAGATGTTAATATGTTTGAAGATAACAGGCAAAGAATACATAAACACAGCTTGTGTTTTATAAACAGGTTCTTCCTTTCCCAAGTTTGTTTCTGTAAACTTGTAATTCTGATACTATTTAATCTCACCCATACATCACACAAGATAAAAAGGAAACAAACTCAACTCATCCTTAATCGGAAAATACGCTCTTCCCTTTCACTTGAAATTTCCTTTAAATTTCTCAGCCGCATCAATTCTATGTTGCCATTTAAAGAAGCAACAACATGTACAGACTTTGCAATTAAATAATGAACCTGCCAATTAAGTCAATATCCAATGTCACAGCCGCAGGAAAATGGGAAAATTTCTTACAACTTTCATAAAATGGTTTATCAGACCTGTCATTTTGCACAACCCTCTTATTTCCACCCCGAGTAACATATTGACTTAACACGATGACAGAGTCCGGGTATGGAGGCTAAATATGTATTGGCTGCATTATCAGGTAAAACAAGATCAACGTATTCCACAAATACACCTTTGGGATCCATCTCCGGGATAACTTATTATTGTTGTCATAAATCATCCAGGATCCGCTTAATTGTTTTCAAATTAATTCTCCAAACTTCCTCCCGATGTCGAGATATTTCGTATGCATTGCTGCCACTCGAGACAGCTTGCTCAATTTGCAATGCAAAGGCGGAAAGACGGCGTATATTTGCCCCTGGTTCAAGATGGGGAGCATGACTCTTAAGGCGATGATTCAGGAAGGTGAAGCCAGAAAAAGAGAGCGAGAGAGAGCAAGCGAGAGAGAGAGAAAAGTATTCAGCACCGGTGTTGGCAATTAAAAAAAACATTCGGGGGAGGGGGGGGTTAGCAATTTAGCACACTTTTGCAAGAATCTTTGGATTTACCAGGAAACTCTGGAAGGATTTATCTCGTATTTGCCATGAAACTCTGGATGCCAGTGGCAACATCAAAATTTCTTCTTGGGTAACCTGAGTGGCAAAAAGTAAATTCAGGGAGGAAATATTCATGGAATTTGTCCAAAATGTGGCAACATTTTCCTCAAAAATTGATTGGGGTAATTGGTTTTTTTTCACAGAGGGAGTGCAAGGCGTAATGAACTATGTCTGCCTCCTACTGTCAGATCAATTTACCTATCTTCACAATGATCTCTCTACATGAATCCACTTCATCTCATATACAAGGACCAGATTCCTGCAAAATTCTACCCATGTTCATGTCCTTGTTAAAGTTGGGCAGTTGCATTGCATACAGGTTTTGCAACATTTCCCCCCAAGATTGTAAAATTTCCCTCCAAGATTGCAAAATTTCCCTTTAAATCTTATGTATTTCTTTATTTAAAGGATAAAAATTTCCCTCCAAATATCAAAATTTCCTGGGAATATGATTTGCAAATTCTCCACTTTTTCCAGGCATGCATCCTGTGTTCTCTAACATCTCTCAAGCACTGAAATCAAACCTGCTAGATATCACTTGGGTTGCCCCTCTCCCCAAACTGAAAATACAACCCATCAGGGCAAAATCAATGAACCATTAATGAAAAGAGAATTATTTGATTATTTAGATGGTTTACCTCTCAAAATGTCAAATCAATGACCACCTGCTTGCGTAAGAGAATGGCCTTAGAGTCATAGGTGATATCATTAACCCAATGAAATATTGAGCTTACCCCATAAGCCTTCACTTTGGAAGGATGGCTTAGTACCTCAAAGGTTTTATGCTCTCTTTACTTCAGATTGCTTCTTGCAGAACTTTTAAATCCTGCTAAGCCCAGATGTGCCCACGAGAAATAAAAGGAGCATCCTCACTTCAGACTGTCACTACCTTTTAAGCCAAGTATAATGTATTTATATTTTGGGCATTCTCTGTTTTGAAAGATTTTTTTCAGAAATTCAGATGCTGTCCTAAATTCTTACTAATTTTAAGTAACCCACTTTACGGCGCAGTTTTGAGATCAAATCAATAACACAAAACCAATACAGCAAGCTAACATATTTGCGTCCTAATCCACCAGCAAGATGCCGCCCAGTCTGTACATGACCCAAATAACCTGACCTTGCTTGTTCCAGACCATGGACATCATGCAAATATGAAGGACCAACCCCTATTGCACCTTACACCCCAAACTTTCGAAGAAGAACGCCCACCCATCTACCAATATACCCCTCTGCTTGTCAAGCCCGGGGGGGGGTGGCGGGGCGCGTGATTTGATACAGAACGCCTCTTTCTTAAGAATATTTTAGCTTGGATCTTTGCTACAAATTTTAGCTGAATATAAAAAAACACCTTCTCCACTCCCTTTCAGGGTTTTCATTTTTTTCTTCTCTTTTTTCCCTTTAAAATCTCCCATCTCTAACTTCCTCCCTTCAGGCTCAGCAAACAACCTTTTTCATATGGCCTCCCATCAAACTTTGAAGTCCCCTCATGCCCACATGTACATGTACCCCTTGATATACAGACTTTCCTCTTTAATTGAGATGCTTCACCACACACCAACACTACACCTACCAGACATCACTCTATAATTACTTTCTGCAGAAACAAGGCAAAATCCATAAACGATTTTAGGAAATAAAAAGTATTACAGATCCATTAATGAGCTCTTAAATGATGAAATCAATTATCACTTGCGTTGCCGGTGAACGGCACTAAAGTCATTGCATCATATCACTTGTCTGAAGTATGAAATGATCCCCTCACATTAAAGACAACAAATATTGATTTTTTCCCCGTCATTTCGTTCTGTGAAAGATGTGCTACTACCCGAGGGCCTCCGGCTCAGTTACAACCTTTACTGTGAATCTTCTCAAGTTTAAAGAGCGGTAGATGGGAAAAATTTTAAAGTTGTTACAACCGTATCATTGAAATTGCATTTTTATGTGCACGCCTGTTAGTGCATGTGT
>JAMKCH010023781.1:0-18989 GCA_023653785.1 Ophioderma brevispina
TTAGCCTTGTGCACAAACTATCTGAATTTTATAAAATAACAGAATTTACTTTAATTTTTATCAAATTGATAAGTTCAAGAACTTATGTTCAATCACAATTACAATGCTGATAATAATCAATTACACTCAAGAATGTCCTCACAAACATTGCAATGTTAGAGAAACCAGACTTTTCCACTCTGTCGGTCTTGTAGAGTTTCCTCAATTAAATTTTAAGTTCAACGATGATACGCTTTTCCGGTGAAGATATCAACATGATGGCTCCTCGCTAATAAATCATGGAAGCTTCTTCCGAAGCTAGTATCCTATAGTCAGGGACAGAATAAGGCGACCAATTGCGCGTCTGACGTAGTTTGACGGTGCAGAACAAATGTCGGCCGCGAAGAATAATCTGTGAGCATTCGAAGCTTATTGAAACAGAAAGTTTACTTCCGTGAATTATTGTGTCCGTGCATCGAAAACCCGACTCAAATAGGACATGTTTTGACATTTTAAATTATATTTTGTTCGAACTTGCCCCGCCCATACTACATATTCAAACCAATCACAGTCCGCTCCGTGCTGATTGACAAACCTTGACATACGCGCAATAGGTCGGATAATTTTGTCCTTGACTATAGTTCGGAGCAGTCCTGAAGATATTTTTGTCTAGCAGTTCAAGACGACGTGGTTTTGTAGGTCTCTCGACGACACAAAACTTTAGCAGTATATCAGACCACGAATTCCGCCTGTAGCCTGTCCACTTTTAGCACCAAAATTTTGGAATCAATTTTTGATTCCCAGCGCTTTGGCTTCAAACACGACATCAGACAATAGCTTTACTGACGTGGCAGCAAACTACATATATAAATCCTGGCACTGCTCAGATCTATTAACTTTGCAGATCAATACTACTGGCCAAGAGTCTTTCCAGTGAACACTATTTAAATTATTCATCAGTGGTGACCAGATTTCTTTAAAGTTTCGAATCACCAAACTCAGAGCATATCTGTACACCCAGCACAAGATGCTCTAAAGTCGGTACGCCTAATAGTGGGTGCGTAGTACACTGTAAAATTATTTTACTCATGTTGAATAAAATGTCACAGCTCTTAATGTTGAGTAAAATCTTAGTCAAAGTTGAGTAAACCTTACTCATTGTTGACTAAATCTTAGTCACTGTTGGGTGAAATATACTCAGCTTTGTGTAAGGTTTATGCAACTTTGACTAAGATTTTACTCAACATTAAGAGCTGTGATTTTTTTACTCAACATTTTTTGAGTTTAAATTGCCTAAATTTTACTGTCCAAATGTCATTTTCTTGGAGAAAAGAATATCAGTCTAACATGTCAATCATGAAATTCCACCACTTTCTTAATATAACTTGTGCATTTTCAGACAGACATTTTAAAGTCTGACTCAGAGATTTCGAAATATTATTTTTTGGTGTAATAATGAAAAATAGTCAACTAGACCTAAAGATAGTAACCTAAAATGCACAATTCCGAATTTGAGATGAATCGGATTTTTCGTTTTGATGCAGTAAACATTTATGTGTAGTACTACGTCCCATAGGATACTGTGTATAACAAAATTTCCGGATCCGGAATTTTATAACAAAGTTATGATTTTCTATATGAAGGAATTCGATTTAAGCATAGCAATTTCACACAGTGGTTAGTATATGGACAAGCATTATGTACATTCAAAAAACACGATTTTTTTGGAAATTGAGGGCGCCCTCCTCAGGAAATCTCTGAGTCAGCCTTTAAAGCAGGTTTTTCAGATGCCATGCAAGAAAATAGTCCATCCAAGTTTTTTATCCTTACGGCAGCCAGGTTAGTGGTGCATAACCAATAGCCATTTTTTTAGATATTGGGGGAAAACTAGTTGTGAAATATTATTAATAAGGATATTTATTTTTTGTCTTGTCTCACTATGAGCTAGTAAAATCTTGATTCCCTTGGCACAGTTCAGTACCTTCCATTCGCCAGTGTATTTAGAAAATACACCCCCTGGTTTTTGGGTATGATATATGATACCCAGATCACACAAGGTCAGTTCATGTCAATGTATGTACAAGTACAACCCACTGAACTGTGTCCTTGGTGGATGAGCATATTGTAACTCATAGTGTCTGTCACAAGTCCCATTCTTTGAGAGTACATTTACTACCCAGTCACTACTGACAGAGTCCCTCTTACATGAAGTTGCATTCTTTGTTATGTAACGAGTTTATCTGTGTAAATCTCGCCAAATTTCTGTATGCTTCATTTTCCATAAGAAAGTCCTCCTTGGACATCCTGTGTAACTACTTATATTTTTCTCAATGGGACGGTGGCCTACAGAGTACAATAAAGCACACTGGGCTGAAAGATTGCCCAGGAACAAAAATAAATAAGGATTATTGCATTTTTGGCTAGTAGTTAGTTTTGGATCTCCACTGATAGTAGATCGGTGCAGTTTACCAGGATCAATGGATATTTTGATACCACGTGTGCTTCAGTCGTTGGAATTAAAAATTGTTTGTTGTCCTAAAAGTGGACATTTCCAACAGATGGACTAGTGGGGATATTTTATGGAATACTGCTGAAGTATTGTGTCGACATTAAGAGACCTAGAGAACCTTGTGGTATTGAACTACTGGACAAAGTTATCATCAGGGCTGCTTCGAAAAACTTCTGAAGAAGATTCCCACGGACTACATTTATACATTTACTCTCAGTGGGTGTGTTAAAATTCATACCTGCATCGTCGCTTCTTTCGATAACTAGATAGAAAGCACCAGGTGTTCCTCGATAACTAGTTCTAAGAGTTGCCCACATATTTCGACCGCTGATTTGAATCCGATGGGTGTGCCATATCACCATACTGGGATAGCAATAACTCTTATTGTGTCCATGCGTTGAACCATTACTGATACAAATCTCGATTCATACCGAAGAGGTCCTTCCGTTTCCACATAAAGACCCTTCCTCACTTCCAGCAGATATTGTTCAAACAAGTATCTGGTAAGTATAGGAATGGGAATGTGTGACAGAGAGAAATGATAGTAAACTCCTCTATGTTCACTGTGTTGCTGATTGTAAGAGCACTTTTACTGTGAAACCACGCATATTAAAACTAATGTATTGTCAGATTCAGTTCTTTACAACGTGTGTAATCTGCCTGTCAAAACTGGTGTAAAAATGTACCAGAGAAAAACCCTGATACAATCATGTTAGATTCTTCATGTTTTCTAAACACAGAACCTCATAAATAAGAATTTGGGCAACATGCACATCAACTTGGATGTGATGTCACAAATGCCCCTTTTTAATTTAAATGCATACTTATGCGATGGATTTTACTATAGTAGTTGATTATTTTCTTTTTTTAAAGGATTCCAGTGTGGTAGCTATAGGGTCCTCGGTCATCACAGTCACACAGCCAAAAGTGGTGAACAATAGGGCCAATCAATTCAGTTGACTCTTCACACAGCATTATTTTTCACGCTTTATTCTGTTGTCGTTTTATGGAAGCCCGGCTGTAGTTCCTGCGGACCATTCTCTTTCACACCGGACACGAAACTTTGTAAAAATCTAAATGCGTCAAATTCACAACACGTGGCACAGCGCACTACCCATTCAAGGTAACAGGAACTGTGCTTCCAACGAATCGATGATTAAGGCCTCGTATTCTCAAACGAGGTTTAACGCTAATCACTGGTTAAATTCTCAATTTAAACTCCCGCTAAAATAACGCAATTCTCAAAGCATGGTTTAACTTTAAACGCTGGGTTTAAATTTTAGCCTAACATCGTTAACATGCCTAAAACGTTGTTTAACGTAGATTTGGTCCGGAGGTAGTTTAAGGCTTGTTTAACTTCACATTTGCATCAATGCCTGATATTTTCAGCTCTATGTGATACTCGTGGTTAAGACCCATTTAACCATCCTTTATTTCGCTTAGCTTTCTTTTCGAGTCCTCAGTTCATTTCTTTCTCCGTCTTTTTTCCTTGCTTCTATATTCATGCTCGTTTTATTTGTTAGAGTATTTTTTACCTATCATTTTTAAAAAAAATAAAAAAAATAAAACAGTTTGAAATAGGCCCGGGCTTTTGTTCTCCCTCGTCAACAAATTCTAAAGCTCTTGCGTAACGCAACATTCTTTAAATTTATCCTTGGGCTTTCATGCATTTCATTTACAACTACGGAAGGCTTTGTCTGGCAATATCATATTGTTCACCACACGTATGATTCCGAACGACGGCGACTCTCATCCCCCCTACGCCGTGGGCGGCGCACTCACCATTCCGCCATGACTGGGGGGCAGTCTTTTGCATTTCTCGTTATACCACCCGCGTTTTACTTTGTGACGTGTTAACCACGCACAAAGAAAATATGTAATTTTTGATCATTCTGACGCAAAACCAACACTATTTCAACTGTTATCCATTTGTATATCATAATGGGCGTCTCAGAAAAATGGTAAATTTCTTGCTGCACAGATAGCGATAAAAAGTTACAAAAATGGAAACGAACTGCGTGCGAATTCACTCGCTAAGACACAAATGAAACAATCATCGTATCCATTTCAGTCCCAAAAACCTACATTGTAACTCGCCGGTCATTTCACGTGTACTGATAGTCCAGGCGTAGCACAATCCATGCACACCGAGGACTAATTTGTTCCGATCTCCCGAAGTCGATCACATGTGCACGGAAGTGTCCTTTCTAAAACACCAACAACTCGCTCGAAGATGTCACGTTTTTCTGCAAATACGATCGGTCTTTGGGAACTATTCAATTTTTCACGTACACGGAATTATATCAACATTCTATTGTTACTTATTTTGTCCTGGATGTTGAATTTTTACGAAAAATTATTTTTCTCGACGCGGCTGTTATTCCCAATTTTTAAAACACGTATTTTAACCATACAGCGTTCATGTCCTCAGTCACGCAAAGGTGCGAGATAACTTAAATTTTTACACAACAGTAAGCACTTGCCCTGGAATTCCAGTTTAGGCCAGTCCCTGGACATCATCCTTCCATAAATCCATGGAAATAAACTGTGAAATTTGTTACAATTTTGGCAAAAAGGTAGGTTGTAAAATTCTTTAGTATCATGATTATGGGCTTATTATTTCGTTCGTAAGCAATATGCGGCGTGTGTGTACCTGTGTCATGTGTGTTTGGTGCCGGAAATGTCCCCCCAGTAATGCTGCGACGTAGAGGGTGTCCTTTCGATGCTTCCCCGTCGGATTCGTGTATAGGCGAAGATAAGTCACAGTCGGTGGATGATATTCATTTTTACGAAAAGCGTTGATAATACAGTGGTTAGCTAAACGGTTTTAAACAGTGCGTTTAGCTAACCACATTAGGCCTAACCACCGTTTTATTTTAAAACATCGTTTGAGAATACGCCCTAAATCCTCTAAAGTACTATGTTCTAAGATGTCCATAGTAGCTTTCCTAACTGAAGGCATTTGAACGGGGTGGCCATCTTTAATTTTATAAACCGCAGTCCAAGTGTTAACGCCCCTTGCCTCGGTTAGATCTTAACTGGAAGAAATGACACTCACATCTATATCTCTCGTCTCTAAATGTCATTTTTTTTGCCAGCTTTCCAAAATCACGTGAGGACCCCTGCCTTGTTTCGAGGGAATTGCCCCTAGATCTAACAGAAAATAACGCTCTCTTCCTCTTTTTTTGCGATGATCGTCAAGTTTGGTAGTCATATCCCTCTAGGGATTTAATGGATATATACTTGGTAAAGTGGTGACATTCACAGATTCGTACTGTGATTTTTTGGGGCTCTGAAAAGAGCTGTTTGGTTTTTCACGTACGGTAATCCCTTTACCGGTAGGCCAAATGGAAATTATTTAAGTTATTATTCCATTTGCCGCTAGAAACATTACTACCCTCAGAGTGCTTCCTAGTGTGCTTCCACATTAACTGTGTCCGATGATCGAGTTAATGCCATCTCAGTTTCGAATAGACAAAGCAAAGGGGGACAATGATAAAATAAGTACTCAAACCCCTACTTTCAATTTTTTGCCAATCGTAAGTTTATGGACACTAGAGCAGGTTAACTGCGTCAGGTCTTTACTTGCCAAACATATTTGAAAAAAAGCCGTTAGTTAGTATGAAACCCCTGCAAAGCAAGTGTTCAAATAAACGAGGTGGCGGTGTATGGGCATAGAAGAGGCGGTTTTGGAAGCTTAATAATTACTGCCACATCTTAGTTAAAGTTTGTGCTTCTGCTACATTCCTTACAATCATTCTCATCAGAGCCATCGCTAAACATCTGATACCCATCACATACCAGATTCCAGTCTAGATAAACTATTCCATTTCCATACAGAAAGAAACATTCCATTTCGTTGTAATCCATCTGTGGTAAAGAAAGGAATTTCAACAGGGTTTTTAGCGTTCACAGGATTGTAATAATTTCAAACTCAAATCCGAAAAAATTAATTGCTTAAGGACGCATTGTATGCAGTAACCTAAGTGAAAATCGATGTAACAGATGTTAGGACAAAGGATTCGGAAACAAACTTTGAGTTCAGAAATCTTCATTTTTAAACTTTCACCGTAATCAAAGAAACTTCCTTTGGTAAATATGAGAGATTTTAAAACGAGAAAATTAAAAAGAAAAAACATGATAGGTTTCCCACGTGTCGTCAAAATGCTGTTTCATTAAAATTGCATCATTACTAAAAACACACTAAACTTTTGTGGAGTGCTTTTTCCTTTCAGTGTGGTCATTTACGCGTATTTTAAAAGGAAACCCGTCTTCAGAATTTCATCGATGAAGAGTTAAATTTTCAACAAGCTTTTTTATTTTATTGGACGTGAATTTTCCACACCAATCGGAAACAGTCTAGCAGCGAAGGAACAAAAGAAAGAGAAAAATCTTCATCCTTGGTTCTAGAAATGGTATGTGATTTTTAGCTCTTATTGATCAGTCAAAATGCTCGAAAGAGCACGGCAAAATAGGCCATAATGAAAATAATATGAAAAGTAATGCGGAAATCTATTTATATTTCACAAAAAAATCGGTTAACAAATATGACGAACTAAAATATTTGAAATTCAGAAATTAGAAAAAAATTGTTAGATAAAGTAGATACGGGATTTATACGTTATATGGAGCTAATACAGGCACAGATGAAAGCTTACTAGGTGTGTTTTTAACTAATATAATTTTCTATAGTGGGAATAATGTACTTATCTTATTCATTTTACCCACCTCTTGGAATTCGTGAAATCAGCAGTAAAATACCCTTATTGATTTGCTTCACAGTACTGTATCGCGCTAGTTCACTGACAATTGCTTCCTTTTCTTCCTGGCTCTGCCAATCATCTCTCAATGAAAAACGTACCCATACGACAGATTCTACGACTACAACATTCTCGTTTTGAACAAATTTCTTCACATCACTAGTGTTAAGATGAAGGAGACGCGTTTGCTTGAGAAGTCGTTTTCCGCTCAATTGTGAGAAATGCGCCAAATGTCAGTTCAAAGTCCAGGAAGAGAAAACGATAAATACCGTCGTCTAAAGATGAAATAACACACTCAAATCCTGCTAACGTGGGATTTGGGTACCGATGTGACGTCAAAGTAATAGAATGGTTAACTGGTAGGATCATCTCTTTAACATGGTGATATTCTTGTAAAAAAATATGAGAACGATTACATTTGATTATGTCAAGGATATTCGATTTTACAAAAATTTACAAAACGTTTTTCGAACGTTATAGATCATTTACAACTACTCTACTTTGAAGAAGCAGTATCAAATACCAATATCTTAATATCGAGACAAAATTGACGGAATATGTTATAACAAAATAAAAGACTATTTCCTTTACTTTACAAAATGACGTATTGTCATTTAATTTGATGAGATATTTCATCAGCAGCTTTGCAAAAAAAGTTTGTAAGTTGTAAACAAAAATGCTCACATACCACAATCCTTTTCATCCGAGTAATCGTAACAATGAATGAAAGTATCGCACACTTGATGAATATGAAGACACACGGAAGCGGTCGGAATATTTTCACATAAAAATCCACTTTCACACGAATCTGTGTTAAGACATTGGAACAAGTTTGTGCTTGTTAGGCCTCTACACCTCTTTAGGATTTAACAAAATCGGAAATTTTGGTCTTGCTTTAGCCTTTGTTGTTTCCAATGGTTTATTCTTTATATTGGTTACAAAAACAATCACTTAAATGGTGAGTAAAAGTGCCTACATGTTTCAAATGCGTCAAAGCCATTCCAAGTTTGTAAATATTACTCAAATAATGAATGTTTATGAGTGCAATGGTAAGAAAAAAATCATTCGTTGAAAGATGAACGTGTCGATGAATGGAATCCATTCATCGACACGTTAGCCGTTTGAATGGAACCGTTTGAATTTTCAACGAATGTAAATATTCTTTCCATTGCACGAATAGAAAACATTATTTTGATCTATATGACATCTAAGTTGATCTTTGTCAACATTGAACTACGCTTAACTATAGGCTACGCTTGCCTTAGCCTATAGCCAAGACCCATGGCCTAGCCCTAGCCTAAGCTAGGCCTAAATGTTGACCTACTTTTTCCGTCGCCTATCACTTGCCGTATTCGCTGCTTTATTGATCCGAACAAACCTCCATGGCCGGGGATTCCAAGTAGAACTAGAACGCGCTGCAAATATTATAACATTAACATCGTAGGTTATCACATTGTTCGTTCGCGCAAAAACGTAAAGCTGCGCAAGTTGAAGTTCCGAGACTTAATGCTGTAGCACCACAGCGCTGAAAATAATATTGCATCAGATCCAAAAAATATTGCATCATTTTGTTATTTTGACCCATATAAAATTGAAATAAAAGGACAAATTTGAAAAAAGGCTATTTAGCGTCAAATAACTACCAATAATGTACGTACAGGCCAAATTTGAGCGCAATAGCATAATTTTGAAAATAAGGGGCTAACAGGTTGTAGATTCGGGAAAATTAAAAAAAAAAAAAAAAAAAAAAAGAAAACAAACGCAACTAAGAAATACAAATTTGAAAAGTATTCAAGTCAGAACAAGACGCCCTTTACACAAGAAATAGGAATACTAATTCCAAACTCAAACTGCCAATAATAACCTTAAGAACAAATGCAGTTGGATTTATTTAAATCAACAATTTGGTCTAATGATTATGGTTCCTTTAATGAAATGTCACAAACGTTCTCAACAAAGAAATTAGGAATGGAAGAAATGGGACCAAGTTTGCCAATGGGGCAGACGCACTTGAGTATACTTGGTGCTCTCTTAACATTTATTAACTTTATACGGCTCGTACTCTTTTTAAAACTTGGTGTTTTTTTACGTTAAACGTTTTTTTGTTAGATAACATTAACATCGTAGGCTATCACATTGTTCGTTCGCGCAAAAACGTAAAGCTGCGCAAGTTGAAGTTCCGAGACTTAATGCTGTAGCACCACAGCGCTGAAAATAATATTGCATCAGATCCAAAAAATATTGCATCATTTTGTTATTTTGACCCATATAAAATTGAAATAAAAGAACAAATTTGAAAAAAGGCTATTTAGCGTCAAATAACTACCAATAATGTACGTACAGGCCAAATTTGAGCGCAATAGCATAATTTTGAAAATAAGGGGCTAACAGGTTGTAGATTCGGGAAAATTAATGTTAAAATCTAGAAACACTAAAATTAATTTTAACCTTATTTTTTGCATTTTAATTTTATTCTTGAGAAGAAATAGTGGGAAAATAAATGTTGAAATTTAGAAACATGGGTTTTGTTGATAATTTAATATTATTTTAATAAATATTAATTTTGTTTTGCCTAATATGTTAAAAATCGCCGCTTGAAGAACAATAGAAAACATAAGAAACTTGAAAATACAAGAACTTAGATATATACATTATTATTTTAATATTATTTGTGCCAGTCCTAAGCAAAAATGATCTTACAACACCTCATACATTTCTTATAATTAATATTCGAAGAATATGGCTTAAAAATCACGTACATGGTGATTTTACACGTGTTGATATAGGGAAACACCTGCGCAGCGCAACATTTGCTTGTGTGTTTCACACTTAAAATTGCTATATAATCGGAACGAAATGTCGGAATTTCATCAAATAAAAAACAAATTATAGATGAAAGAAAGAATATTTTTTTCATTGATAAATTGGATATTGCTTATTCCAAGTCATTTATAGTAGCCTCTAACCTTAATTCGATTCACTTTCACCCAAACCAAGAATATGGTATACGGCAAAAAAATGAATTCGATTTCAGAGACTTACCAAACTTTTCAACTAGAGCTAACTGTATTAAGAATCCGGTATCTGCAGTTTCCTGACGATGTATAATTCCAGTATAAATCCGCACGAAATACACATGCACAATTGGTGAATGTATCGATACATCTCTGGGGTAGTTACTTCGCATAGGTGTACCAGCTTGACCGGAAATGCCTGTCACAATAGCTTTAGGACTAATTTGGTAACCAACACCAATCAGTAAACTGTCTTCGTAAGAGATGTTCGTCACATAATACTTCATGTTATAAACTTGATTTTTACGCAGAATCGTTTTAAAAACAACTCTACATTCTTTGAAAGTTGAGTGTGTCTCTCTCATATATGGCCCCGGGAAATGAGATGTAGACAGATTGACAGTTTCGTCCAGAGAGATATCAAACATTTGTTTGTTACTTTCGCAAATTTCTGGAAAATAAAAAAAATAAGAACGTCACAGATTCAATGTTAAGATAAAGAGGGCCATCTGCTCTTTTGAAGGAAAACCCGACCTTGAAAACTTCATTTTAATCTAGAATCGTACAACGCCTAAGGCGGTAGAGAGCATCATAATAAATAATGTTTTGTGTCGTAACTTCTAAAAAATGAATCGCGGAGGTATCAAATACCAAGGTATACATTACTAAAAAGTAAATGATCCGTAAATGTACAAATGACGATATTACGATTAAAATCTTTGGGTGAAGGTATCGTTAACTCTCATGACAGAAAATGTTATCTTTTATGTTCCTGGAAACAAAAACGTCGAGCTCACTGACGTGTTAACTAGATTATTTATTTCGATTCCATGAAACTTCTCGATGTGCAAATACGCTTGCAAGAATAAAAACTGTCAATTTTGCACTTTTTGTAGGACTTGTGCAGGTATGCATGCATATGAATATTGAATAGAAATAATTATTTTTTTTTTAAATTGAACCTTCGAGTACTAATTGCAAACCCAATAGGTTTATTTGTCTCCAGATAATTTTCCCTTTCTTTATGCACAAATGGTCATAATCTGAGATGAATAATTTATTCATCTCAGGTCATAATAAACCTCACTTTGTTTGCTAACAAGGCGCCTTAGTCACTAACAACATGGGTTATCGTGGACTTCTACACCTCTGCATCCCATTCAGCCAAAAGAGCGTGAAGACTACGACGAGTTATGGCAGCCATACAGGCCATAACGTATTGCCGCAACGCGTTTGCTAGAAGTAGCAACGGCGTTTGCGACATTTCGGCAAACGTCGTTTTTTGCGACATCAGCAACGCGTTGCGGTGTCGCCAATCCAAAAATCATGAATTTCTGTTGACGTAATTTCAAACAAAGACCACAACGCGTTGCAAAGTATCTAGCAACGCGTTGTGGAAACACACACCGTTGCAGCCTTTCACAACGCGTTGCGAGATTCCAACGCGTTGTGGAGCTTTACAACGCGTTGCGAAAGGTCCAAGCCATAAGGGTCATAACGTATTGCCACAACGCGTTGTGAGAAAGTAGCAAACGCGTTGCGACATTTCGCAACGCGTTGCGGCGTCCGGCCAATCAAAATCATGATTTCAATGTGACCGTATTTCAAAATATAGATCCACAACGCGTTGCGGCATAGTTATGACCCTTATGGTTTTCACAACGTGTTGCAAGCCTCACAACGCGTTGCGGTGAGCTCACAACGCTTTGCAAACGTCACAAACGCGTTGCAAACTTCACAACGCGTTGCAAACTTCACAACGCGTTGTGAAGGCCATAGGGTCATAAATATTGCAGTGCCGCAACGCGTTGTGAGGTTTGGCAACGCGTTGAATGTTTGCAACGCGTTGTGAAGTCGCAACGCGTTTTGTGAGATTTATATTTTTGAAATACGTCACAGAAATTCATGATTTTGAGTTGGCCGCACCGCCAACGCGGTTGCTGAAATGTCGCAACGCGTTGCTGAATGTCGCAACGCGTTTGCCGAAATGTCCGCAAACGCCGTTGTGACTTTCCTCACAACGCGTGCGGCAATACGTTATGTCCCTTATGGCTTGTTACCCTTCAACGCGTTGGAAGCTTGCAACGCGTTTTGAAGCTCGCAACTGCGTTTGGAAGGTTTGCAAAACGCGTTGCAAAGTACTAGCACGCGTTGTGGGTCTATTTTTGAAATACGTCTCAGAATTCATGATTTTATTGGCCTACAACAGACCGCAACGCGTTTCCTGAAATGTCCGGCAACGCGTTGCCCGAAATTCGCAACGCGTTGCCGAAATGTCGCAACGCGTTGCTACTTTCTCGCAACGCGTTGCAGCAATACGTTATGGCCTTTAATGGCTTTCCATAGACGAGTTTATGATCCTGTCTTGGTATGTTCTACTGAAGTCGAAATATTCACTGTGATGGGGTTAACACGAGTCTTGTAATTACTCCGTAAAAGTTCTCGTACACTTTTGGAAGTCATATCTTGGCCCGAAAGTACCCCGCAGGGTCAGAACCAAATACTACGGGTGTTTTACAAAGTAAAAATACATTACATTTAAGTAATAAAATATAACAAAGTGAAAAATGGTGAAGTAAATAGGAACAATCCAACCCTTTCTGTTGAGGCACAAATAGGAACAATACAACCCTTTCTGTTTTCTGTTTGTTGCATTACATAATGCTTGTCCATATACTAATCACTGTGTGAAATTGCTAAGCTTAAAATCGAATCCTCATATAGAAAATCACAACTTTTTTATAAATTTCCGTATCCGGAAATTTTGTTGACAGTATCCGATGGGACGTAGACTACCATAAATGTTTACTGCATCAAAACCGAACGATCCGATTCATCTCAAAATTCGGAATTGTGCATTTTTAGGTTCTATCTTTTGAGTTCTAGTTGACTATTTTTCATTATACAACAAAAAAATAATATTTCGAAAATCTCTGATTCAGACTTTAACGCAAAACGGAGTTTATTCACCCAACAACGCCTAAGGCTTAGGGGCGGCTTAAAGACTCTGCACCGGTTGTTCAGTTCTATCCGGTGAAACCAGTGTTAAAATAATTAGTCCGCCAGGAGCCACAACAGTCCGCCCCATAGCGACAACGGATAAAACGTAACCTAATGTTGCGTGAAGAGTCGCTGAATCGGTGCCATATTTTTAATTTCCCGTGGGCTGGACTAATGAGGACGGCGGACTATCTTACTTTACTTCTACACGATTTCTGTTCAGCTCAATTGATAAAAAATGATGAAAACCTCATTTTTTGCCTACATGACAACAAAACGCCACCCTTGAATTCTTTTAGAACGATTAGTCATGTCCTTTAAATTTCCAGTCAACGTCGATTACAGACGGATACACTGCCTTGAAACTTACCTATAAGATCGTATGAAAACAACCACCAGGATAGCTATTGAAAGGATTAGTGATGTTATATAGCAAAAGCTGCCTGTTCACAAGCTCGATCAATAGAAAGTTTACAGTAAAAGATGTGGTGAAGAAACTGGCATTGGCAAATATTAAAATGGCTCCACCACCGACTACCAATGAATGAAGATTGAGCCACTGTTTGCATGTAGTACTCACTGAAATTATTAGCCCCCAACGCATTCTAACAATATTATTTGGACTTTCTTTGTACGTATACTTTATCTTACTAGTTTCACAAGATATATTGTCAAAACTATTAATGTTAGCCATTGTTCACCGTTGTGTAACCCCAACCCCATTGAGTTTGATTGGCACCGCAAAGCAAATTTGATTAGGTTTCTTTTTTCGCACATACCTTGTAAACACCTGACAAAGTAATTGCAACATGCAGAAAATATTTTATGATTAACATACAACTGGACTTCAAATTGTACCAGGAATTTCTGACAAATATTACGTAATTACTGCCAAAATTATGTTTTTCAAACATATTATTTCCAGAATCCAAGAATGCCTTTGATTAGATGGTCCATGTTCCCTTACATGGTGCGTTTGAATTGATAAATGTAGGGTTTTCAATCGTCTTTGGACCCCTCCCCCCCCCCGCCCCCCCCACACGATTTACCTGGAGAAGTATCGATTTTGATTCATATGAAAGGCCGTATTTTTCTCATTGTCGTCTTGAACTTTGAACCCTCAAATCCATTTCAATCGTTCAGATATAAACAAACAAACCGCCGTTTTATTGGTAACCATCAATGCTAGCACAGTATTTGAATAGGGCTTTTTGCCAATTTCAATTATTGCTTCTGCCTCCAAAACCGCAATTTGTTTTCACACGGTACCTTATGGGTATGCAAGTGCCAGGATCTGATATGCAAGTAGATAACACCATAGACATACATCACAACTGCGCACAAAGTATATTTTTTACATTTTTTTCCGTTAGGCCTACTATTGTAGTATTTGGTGATAACACAAAAGATATATTCTTTAGATTTTTATGGGTATCCGCTTGTTATTTTGACATATGCTTCCGTGATGGCTTATGTATGGCTTAAAGCAATATTAGCAACATTTTTTTGAAGGGCGCCCCAATTTTCAAAACAATTGGAGTTTTTACACGGTTGCATGGCCATTGGTACTGGCCTATAAACTAGACCTGTGAATGGTTATCCTCGAAAAATTTCTAATTTGTCACAAACGAAGGATTTTGTACTGAATAATTATTATCGGGGATCCCCGATAATAATTCACCGGCTGCTGTAAACGGCCTCCAATTTAGATAGCCGGGAAATAGCGCCATGTACGTGGTCTACGCTCATCCATTAGTTTGTTTTTAATAGTTTGGTTCGGGCAAGTCCAAGTTAGAGGTTAGTTTCTCGAATGGCCACTATTCATCATGGACGACTAAACCGTGCATTTCCAGCTCTGTCGTTAAAGTCCAATCTGGGATCCCCAATTCTAATTACAACATCGCTTAGTTTGTGATAAATACGCATTTTTTTAGCAATTTCTTTCGCAAGTATAGTTTCCGAGACAATTACCAATGTAACTGTGCAAAACTATCAAAGTTTGAAAATTGGGGCACTCGCAAAAACTTGCCAATATTGCTTTAATGCTCAATGTATTCGGCGAGGGCGCAGGCGCGGGCGCAGGCAAACAAATACGGGATTCTCAGGATTATGGTAGGGGCCGTTTGCGTCTAAAAACCATGGTTTTTATGGGGCATTGCCTGAAACCCAATTTGGCTATTTTGATCCAAAAAATGATTTGTAACAAAGTGGACAACTTTGGGGAACGTTCCCCGAGGTCGGGTGGGGGGGTTAGACATGCCAACCTGTACCAGCAACATATCTCAACTACATCAACATCCGGCGTACCTGAGTGCTAGTCCTATTGAAAGACGTAACGGGAGGAGGGCGCTCTCTAACGGTCACACATACAGCTGGACTACAGGTCAGGAGGGGAGAAAAGGGAAAAGAACATATAAATCAAAATAAGTTGAAATTGTTCCACATTTTTGGTATGTGGCCCTTTTAATTTCCCGCCCAATTTACTCGAAAACGATTCCGACAAATCCACATCGCAGGCAAATGGTGACGTCACAGTGTGACCATCCATCATTTACGGCATCGTTGTGACCATCATATCGCAGTGTTGCCCACTTCAATAATAATTAACACACAACGAAATGAGCACAAAATATGTCCTTCTGTAACTTTTTTTCTAATTTTATTATTACTTGTCATAATCCATCAAATTACAGTGGTGTCAGCAATAACAATTAGGAGTAACACATTTTTTGGGTCATCACTTTTGACGTCACGAGTTGTGTCGCTTAAGGGGGGGGGGGGGGGGTTGATCAATTGAGCGTTGGCAAAAATCCGCCCGTTTTCGTCCGTATGTCAAAAAGCAACACTAAAATGCCTCTATTTTGTTAATTTTCCTCAAATTTGTTTATTTTTTTCGGGAATTCGTGATGTATTTACATATTTTTTATGAATGTAATCAAACTGAGCTGACAAAAATCCTGACATATTTCCTTTAAGATCCCCAGGCAGCCGATTTTGTAACGTCACTGAGACATAGACTGCCATAATAAATGCACGTAGTCAGTTCTAAATTACCGTTTGGAATCCCCAATGCCCAAATTGAGCCGCTCGGTTTACACCACCCCCCACCCCCACACCTCCCCCGCGGAAGTTTTTTGGATGGCCAATAACGAAATGTGGACACTTCGGAAGTTTCCGGAAGGTTTTGTTTGGATGGTTCCCGGTGTTTTAGCCTAACTGCTTTGTGTTCCAATTGTGGATGACATTGGCTGGCCCTCGGTTCAACTAGTATGCTTCAAAATGGTCAAAAGAATGATTTGGACGGTTCCACTGATTTCGGAATGGTCCACAGGGTTTTCTCGGGTTCCTTGTGTATCATGGTTGTTGGAAATTGCCTGAAACACAAATCGGTCATTTTTTTTATCTAAATGGACAAATAAAAAAAACATTGAACAAATAAATCACGTAGCAGTTCCACAAATTACCGTTTGTAAATCCCCAATGGCCAAATTGAGCATATCATGTCTTATACCCCCCCCCCCCCAAGGTTTTTTTTATGGTTCCATGTGTTGTTCGGCTCTTTGTGTTTCACTGGTTGATGAACATGCCTGGAACCCCAATTGACCATTTCTGTCGCATAAATGGTCAAAATAATGATTTTTTAACAAAAGTGACAATTTGGAAGTTGCCCGGCAAGGTTTTTGATGTTTCCCGGGTTTTGGCCTGTTTGTTTTCAATGGTTTTGATGACCATAAAGGTTAACACTTAAGTGGATTAAGGTCTTTCACTCCTCTTTGTGTACTACCCCCCCCCCCTAAAACCACTTTGCAGTGGATTTTTTTATCAAAACTCTGGTCATTGAGGGGGTACATCCCACGACTACATAACAGGAAAACAAAAGAAAACGGTTGTAACCATTCAAAATGGTGGTTCAAAAACCGATTTTTGCAACGTGCACTCCAATTACCCCGCAAAAAAACGAAAAAACCACCCACTTTCCCCTGAACGGACTTTTCTATAAATTTGGCTCATAATGGAAATATATAATACTTTACATTGCTGAAATAAAATTTTAAAAAGTTTACTCCAATACGATTTAAGGGGCCAAACAAATTTTGAATACCGCCACCAAAATGCTTATTATGCTGATTAGCATAATAAACGCCATGGCCGATTTGAATTTTTTTCCACCAAAACATGCTCAACTGATATTTAGGCATCATAAAATTTTGGGCAAAAGTAATTTACCGTTACGTTAGCATTTATCTTTATTTTTAACATTTTACTGCATTTTATATATTGTTCACATTTCCTCAGTTTGTTTCGTTATTTTTTTTTGGAAATTTTTCCTTTTTGTCATTTATGATCTGTTTTTTGAATATAACAAAAAAAACCTCTTTATGTTTCCTTATTTTGATAATTTCAAATTTAAACGTACAAGTGGCCATTGAAGTAGTGCAGTGACGTACGGCTTTTTGCCCTTCTTATTATGCGGGACAAATGTTTCACTTTTGAATCGCCACCCGCTATCCATGTATAGAGGTCAGTGAAAATGCCCGGCTCATAACGAAGTCTCTCACGCAGTACCAATTTAGATAAGTCTTTCGCAGTCTGTGACCTAGACTACACCGGGGAAAATTGCCGAGCAATAGTTTCCCGCAGCCCCCGGAACCCCCCAAACCCCCCCAACAATGGGATACAAAGTGAAATCCGAATCCGAAACCTTAAGGCTTTTATGGTAGGCCGTTTTACTAAAAAACATGTTTTTTGCTATTAGGGATGGGCGCCATCGGTGCTTTTAGGGCTTATTGGTGTTTTTACTTGCCCCCTGGGCAGCCCCCCCACCCCGGGGTACTTTTTAGGTGCGGGGATGTCTTGCGGGTCCCGTATGAAGGGTTTTGGAGTAGTTTGAATCATTTCGTGGGAATCACCAAAACTGGGGCCATACCACTTAGTTTGGATTTTTTTACCGAGTTTATCCCTATCAGATGGAAAAGTTTCGGGACGGCGGATCTAAAATGATGTTGTTTTTACCCACCCCCCCCCCGAACCGAAAGGGGGTTCAAAATCGGGTCTTTTGAAAGGCTCTGACATTTTTTTAAGGGTTTTGGTTGGCCAGGAGGCACTATTGGTTCGGGAAGGTTGGGGACTCTCCCTACTCCTCTGGCCCCTCTCTAGTGCGGGTTCAGGTCAGTGCGGCGCGGGGAGGGGGGGGTTCGCGGATTTGAGAGATTTCTTCTTTTCAGCTGATTTCCTTTTTTTGAACAATCTTTTTGCTAAAAATTTAAGCTTTTTCTTATATTTTCAGCCAATTTTTTGAGATTTGAACGCTACATGATTTTTCCTGTGTCCCTCTTTGGTCTGTTACGGTGGCCTCTCACAGTCATGATAGAAAATAACTTCCACATGTCGAAAGTCGCAAAATACACAAAGACAGTAAAAAACTGTTGCACCAAAATAATGGCAACATTTGGATTTTCATTTTATTTTTTTCACCAACTGCTGTGGGGGAGGCACATCCCGACCCGCTCGACACAATCCGTAGACACCCGAATCCAGTCTATAGACATTAAATATTGTAAGATGGTTTATATACTCCGAAGAATATGTGTGTTTGCTTATTTTCGAGTTTCGAGTTCTAGTGAAGAATTTTTGAGTTCGAGTTGCAATTTCGAGTTTCGAGGTGACAAATTTCAAGTTTCGAGTGAATATTTTCGAGTTTCGATGACGAATTTCGAGTGTCGATGA
>JAMKCH010023782.1:0-19820 GCA_023653785.1 Ophioderma brevispina
GAAAAACAAAAGACATACCTATGGAAATATGTGTTGACAGTCATACAATACTAAAGCACTACTAACAACCGATTTAAAAACAAACAAGGTTCAATAAAATACAAATTTTCTAAGGACATTTTTTATACAAAAAAAACTTAATACATCAGTTTTGTGACCCCACAATTGGTTACTTAAATGCTTATTACGAACAAAAAAAAACATACGAGTTAATTAGATATAAATTATTACTGTGAGGTTGTGAGCCGGAGGCTATATGGTTATCTCAACAAAACAACAAGATGGAGAGATGAAATTTGAAGCGGATAATTTCACCGTAAGTCGTCATTCATTATTAACTAAGTTTATAATTACATACTTACTGATAGCTAGGGTGATAACAATATTCAAACGAGCAATGAATCAATAATACACCAAGTAGAGCATGCGCGAATATAGATATTAATACATAAAAAGGAAACGCCTAGAAGTATGAAAAATATTTGAACAATAGCAAATAATATGTACATTATTAATACCAGTATATAAGTAGGATGACGATTTAACTCACCACACATGAAATTACTAATAGCCAGGAGTAATTAAAGATAATAGTAAAATCATATAGACCATGCATAAGCAGACAGTGATGTTATATGGAATTACTAATTAAGTAACAGAAAATTAAGAATGAGCGGGAAATAAAGCATGCATAATAAGCCCTGTAGGCAACCGAGCAAAAATGAAGAAAACCATCATGGTCTGCTAGAAAGGGCCTTATTTGCCTTTTACACTGCTTAAACATTGAAAATACATTGACTTTATACAAAGAAAATATGTTTCACGAGCTTCTTTCTTTTGTTCAACATCACTAACGAACCCTCACATACTCATCATACAACAATTCGCGTGGTTACTCTACAAGCTTCCTCCGTGGCGTGGCGGTCTAAGCCATAACATTATTGATTTTACTTTTGGATTTGGTCACTGTTGTTGTCAGTTCGAGCCCGGCGGTGGCCCACTACTTTCGGCATTATTAATATTTTGCTAGTGTTGAGTTCTGGTGATCATTATCTTTAATTTTGCGTATGTAGGCTAACAGTCACCCGTACCATAGAAACGGATTGGCAGATAGAAGAAATAAAATTGTACAAAGTTGAAACTGCCCATGGCCAAATCTTTTTAGAATTATGTAATTTGTATATTTCAGTTGATTATCAGAACATCCAAAAAAAAAAGTTGTGAGTTCCATTTACATTGATGAATGTTCATAACAAGAAAAATGTCTTTGAAGTATTGTGGTAACAACAGACAAAAGTTGCTACTTTGGGACGGAAAATAGACATAATTATAAAATTATCCGGTACTTTTTCAACCAATTGAACCTAAAATAGTCCTCATAACTATAGCAGTAATATCACAGAGAACACGTCCTCTTTCTCTGATGAAAACATGATTCATAAATACAATATCTACTCTTTTTAACTTTTCGCTGTGATTTCATGTGAATCTGATTCGCCCTAATATAGTAACGATCTCAGTTGCAGAGAGGACATTTTCATGATATAAAGTAATTGCAATCAAGTACTGAAAGTACTGATTTTTTATTAATGATAATTTTTCATTGTAATACCATCGTATAACCTCGTATAGTCTCCCGTTCATATTATTCCCACATTCCTAGCGCATTAGTGATCAATGTGTAGCGTTGATCTGCGGGACAATTGGAATAGGTATATTATAATGTTCTCTTTAAAAAGATGTCCCTTTGCTAGAACCGGGTTTCGTACAGGTTGTGGTTGCATAAGAGTTTCAGTATTTTCATATAAATTGAATCGAATTTTTCCTTCCAATAGGCCATTATGGTACTGTAAAATTCAATATGTCCATATTTTTGTTTTTTGCAGAGATGCCACTTTGCAAGCAGGGAAAACCATGCAGAATGCAGGGTTTTGCTTCCAAATTTTGTATTTTTCGTTTTTTCATCCGGGTTGGGCTTGTTAACGTGGTCTTTTACGTACTTTTCCAGGGTTTTCACCAATTAAAGGGTTTTTTGAGTATGCTGATTGGCATCTTTATACAACTGAAAGCTTATCGTATAAATTAACAGGTGGTTTCCCTAATTGTACACGGTCACTGCAAAAACAGTTATTAGAACATTAAAACACCTTTCTAAACACTGTTTTGCACCACGTTGTAAAAACATTGTAAATATCTGTTTAATATCTAACACCTTAATTCCATCTCAACTGTGTTTTGCATTGACATTGGGTGTTTAGAGATTGAAACCAAGCATTTGTGGTCCAGTGGAACCACACTGGCTCTTACCCAACTGCCTTGGGTTCGAATCCCACTGAGGCCAATGTGTTGTGCGCTTGGCAAGGCACTTTACGCTCGCTTCCCTCTCCACCCCGGTGTAAATGGGAGCTGTTAGGAATATGGTCCATTGAGGCTCTGCCCAAAAGGTATGACTATGCTTGGGCATTTGTACGAACACTGACATATTCTAGTGGCAGCGGAATAAATGCAAAGCGCTTTGATACATTGTGAAAAGCCCTAATAATGCCGACTGTGTTATGTTATTTTATTTAGAGAGTTGACATGTTTAATACCTAAACCTAATTTGCACCACGTTTTCTAAAACCTGTTTTGCAGTGTTGGTGTAGAATTGCTACGTGTGTCTTAGTACATACGACTTACTGAACTAAATGCAAACAGTAACTCATTCTTTTCTTTGAAATGTAAAATAGCAGTGTCATATCAATCACCAAAAGTACAAACTACCTCACATTTTAATGCCTTTTTAATTCATTTTTTGTGAAAAAGGCCCTAAAATTACCGCAGTAAACTTTTAAAATCTGAATATCTCAGTAACTGAAGAAGATAAAACGTCAAAAAGCACTAACAGTTTTATGTACAATTATAATAAATTTATATAAATGCGCATTTTGATAGCCCATGGCCATGTATATACTTTAAGCTCTTCATATTTTATTATCTATGTAAAGTAGTATAGACAACCAAATCAATTACCTAAATATACGGAAAAAAAATCTGGACTTCAAAAACTGTAATTAGAAACATTGTTCAATACTTACCAAAACACTTTGCTTTACTTAAATAAAACACATTGCGTATATGGAATAATCACACACCGTTCAAACTTAAAGGTGAATTTATACTGTTCATGGAAACAGGATTTTCTTTCTTGGCAAATTGACCAACTGCACTTTGCACAGCATTCGATGTTCACACAAAATAAAGTAATCTATATAACAAAGACTTTGGCGACGTAAAAAGCCACCAAGTTTTAAAAAAGAGTACGAGCCATATAAAGTTATAAATGTACAGAGGCGCACCAAGTATAATCAAGTGCGTCTGTCCCATTGGCAAACTTGTCGCCATTTTCTTCTGCAATGCAAAAGAAAGCCATGCCCGTTTGTTCCACCGCAACCCCATACAAGCCTAAATAATATAGTTTTTATAATTAAATGCTAGAGGTGCTGATGTAATATATCGAGTTCAAAAGTATTTCCTCTTCATGTGAGGTAATTGCAGTAACCAGAGCAGCGGGAAACCTTCCTATGGTTTTATTACGTTCTTCCTACCATGTATCTCACAGAAAGACGGTACCGAAAAAACCTATACTAACATAAACAACATGAACTCTACCACAAACTCATACCAACATACCTTCCAGAACGTCGACTGTCGGAACACTTTTCCGACGGGAAAAGAATTGCTCCACGTGGATGTTGTTACGCACTAATTGGACTTTATTCCGTATATTGAATACATATTTCCGACAGGATCTGCACTCGACGTCTCTGAATCGTTGAATCAAAACCAACAACAAAAATCAAGCAGAAAAAAAGCAATATCAACTTGAAAAGTAATTCAAGTCAGAACAAGACGGCCTTTACAACCGAAATAGGAATACTTATTCCAAACTCACTGCCATATAACCTTAAGCACGAACCGTGCAGTTTTGGAATTATTTAAATTAACAACTTTGTTCTGATGAATGATGGTTGCTTTAAATAATTACATAAAGGTTCTAAAAAAAAAGATTCGGAATAGCAGAAATGGGACCAGGTTTGCCAATGGGGCGACGCACTTGAGTATACTTGGTGCTCTCATTCATTTATAACTTATATGGCTCGTACTCTTTTTTAAACTTGTGTGCTTGGTGGTGTACGTGGCCAACGTCTTTTTTGTTAGATAGACAGTTAACATATGTTGTAAACTGTTAGGGCCTGGTATCTTGAAATAGGTCGGCCTGACTGATACACACGGGCCAATTGTATCTGTTAGAGTTTTAATAGCAATGGGCTATAACGATTCGCCGCAATGGATTCGCGGCAGCCAAGAAGTGACGTAGATTTTACTGGTCTATTGTGCTAAGTGGCGCATGTGTGTACTTACCTCAAATACTATCCCTGTCAGTGATTTTTTTTCTTCTCATAAGTAATTTACAATTGACGTAGATTTGTGGTGGCTTCGTTAGATGTTCGCAGAAGTGATTGGTCCAGCCCCAGGTGGGTGGTCATCACACATTGTCATTAAGCGACGCCGAGTATATAACTATGAGGCGTGAAAAGAACTTGGTACCACATTGCTGCATGGCGAAAATAATGGTCACCTTTTTTTGCAATGGACGCCAAGAACTTTTCAAACGAAACTACTTTAGAAGACGATGTCAATGTACCTGTATACTTCAGTTTTACTGTTGCTCTGTTTGGTATTGGTTTGATTGGGAACATTCTCATCATTGTGGCAGTATTATTCGACAAAAAACTTCGAACACGTGGTTACGCTTTCACCTTTAACTTAGCCATATCTGATCTTTGCGTTCTATTTCTTTCCGATTTCTTCCATTATTTTGCGGCTGGGCGACGACAGGGAAATCTACATGGAAAATTGTCCTTCTGCATTGTTTCTTCTTACCTTTGCTTGGCGCTCTGCATCTGTTCCATCTGAACATTGGCTCTATGTATTTTTTCATCTCCTATATCCGCATCGCCATCGTTTTCAAGTACCACAAGATCTTCAGTCGCAGAAGCTTGTCAGCGCGCCTGTGTTCTCACTTGGCTTATTGGCCTAACCTTTACTGTTGCCTTCGCTTGTCGGTTGGGGTGATCACAGCTATAGCCAAATTCTCCGATCTTGTATTTTTGATTATAAGCCTCGTCAGTTACACTTTCTTTCTCCCTCCTTGGGGGTGTTCTTGCCCCGCCTTCTCGCTACCTACTCTTTCGTAGGACTCGTAGCTCACGTGATTCACTTCACGCAAAAGACTTCGGCAAATCGACTCTGGAAGATGCTTCGCTTCGGCTGAAGACACTGATAACTATAAGGCTCCAATTAGCATTAACGCTAACGACTGCTCGACTAGTTCGTTTCTTTTCTCTTCGTCAGCCTGCACCTCGTAAGTGCCTGGCTCTTCTTGTGGTCCATCTGGATCTACCCTGGCTCCCGAGTGGACTCACGACAAATGCATATGCAATGACTTAACCTCATTCTCATTGCGTCATTAATGGTTTCATATATGCTTTGACACAAATCAGATTTTCGCGAAACGTGCATTACAATCATTAAAAGTGGAGGTAAAAAGAAAAGGTCCTTTGCCATTCGCGTTAATGTCTGAATCTGCAATAAATTCCATCAAAAAAAAATATGAACTCGAACTGTTCTCGTTGTCCCTACGTTCTTCTGATAATACGAAAAAGGCGCCATTATGACTCTTGATTCGTCCTTCGTACCAAAATGAAACTACATCTCTAATGAAATGCATTCACATGACAAATTTTAATTAAAAATACTTAACCGTCTATATATCAGTATTTATGTATGGTGATTTCAATAATTATAGATTAGACACCCCTACCTTATTGGCAACAGAATGTGTTAAAAGTGGAAGACACAAAGGTGATTTTCTTGCCTATCCTCAATATAAAACATAATAGGCTGAATTTCTTTATTTCGCCAATAAGAAATTTCACATTTTTTTAGGGACACCTGTTTTAATATGTGAAAGCAGCACTCAATGCACTTTAAATTATAAAAGATGAAGATTTTCCTAAAGAAGACAAGTCACGTACCATTTGTACATTCTGCGCATTTGCTTGACATACTTCTCCTAAAAGTTGATAATGACATCAGAAGCGCCATCTTGCCCCCCCCCCCCGGGGGGAACTTGTATTCCAAGGTGGATCTGATGCGTGAACAAGAAAACGTTTAAAAAGAGGTCTTTTTTTTCCAAAGGCGATGTACGCGCGTACATTGATTAGGGTGTCAAAAAGGCAGCAAAATATGAAAACAAAGGGTATGTTTTTATCGTAACCCTGAAAGTGTGATGTACGCGAGATCAAAATCGTCAAAAATATGGTAATTTGGATTAAAGCACATGAGGCAAGCCAATAAGAAGGGTATATTAATCAACCAATGTATTGCTTACTTTTTCAGGGTAACCAAACTGACAAGCAACAAACAGACAAAAATGCTTTTTTTAGGGTAGTTTTAGTCGTGGAAATAATTGTTTAGGTAACATTTCTGAAGTCCATGTTCACGCATCATATCCACCGGTAATACAACTGGCCCCCGGGCATCTTGCTTTGGCAAATCCGTAATTATGGTGGTTTTAACGTCGGCTGACGATAGTCTTTCGAAAAGACATGCTTTTTTTCATTTAATTTAATCCTTACTAGACGCCCGTCACCATTTAAATGTCTTAAGAGGACAGGTCCGTTTACCCAATATTCTTAACAAATCCACAAGCCCCCCCCCCAAAAAATGACCCATATTTATAAGTGTGGGGTTTATATAAACCATTTTATTTGTTTATGGTGTCAAAAATCATCGTTTACCGGTGTGAAAATGTGTGTGTGTGTTGTGTGTGTGTGTGTGTGTGTGTGTGTGTGTGTGTGTGTGTTGTGTGTGTGTGTGCGTGCGTGGTGTGTGTGTTGTGTGTGTGTGTGTGTGTGTGTGTGTGTGTCTGATCAATGTCAGTGGTGGAAAGAAGTTACAAGTTCTATTGCTTGTAGTTCTTTTTAACATTATATTTTTGTTAACAAACGTTTTGTGGCACTCTTTGCAATATTTGCAAACTACGTTGTAAAAATTGTCAATTTTAGTGTATTTACTGGTAGTTAATTCTTCTACATTACCGTAAAAATTACAGTGTACTTTAAATAATAATTCAATCAAATCACTTAAAAATATATTTATTGAGTTATTACAGAAATTGTGAATATGTAGAGAATAAAAAAAGCTGACGAAGACAGTGCATATACTGTAAAATGTAGTTTGTTGTAAATGTATATTTCATCAAACTGTATAAAGTTTATGGTTGTTGTTTAAAAACACTAATTGCATAGAAAGAGTAAGCTATAAGGAATTTCTGTGGTTTAGAAACTGCTTCCAGAAGTTTGTTCCGTTAAATTGTACGTTCTCAGGCGCTGGCCTTCGGTTGGGGGTAATAATTATGGTCGAGCGGTCTTCATGATTCGAGCCTCCCCGGGAGCCTCGCGAGAGTCAAAGGACGAAATTCCATCATGCAAGATAAATGTTGTAGTCCATCAGCTCGAGCAAAATTGTCGGTATCGGAAAGGGGACAAAACGAATCTATTATGCAGCAGCAGCATAATACCATGGCCTACACAAAAATGCATGTTAGTATTTCTGGAATGGTAGCTATAAGCAGGTAGGGGTAACACAGGTGTACACAGGGGGAAATTTTTAATAATTGCTTCAATTATGTTGAAAAGTATACCACATTATTTGTCTGATCGTAAGGATTCCAAAAAGGTATAGTTTGTACGAACTCAGTACCGCCTAAAGTTTTGGAGTTATACGCTAAAAACAGCAAAAATCAATAAAAGGGTCATTTCCCGTTGCTACCCATTGGTGGAGCTCTAATTTAAAAATAGGAATAGTTTGACTGTCTAAAATGCTAGTTACCAATGTAGGGGGAACCAAAGTCTACATCCATTGTATAATGGTGGCATTGACCTTGTTTTCTCCTACTTTGGTAAGTAAGCATTTAAAACACTCAAAACTATTCCTTATTTTAAACCCAATTTTTTATTTTTTTTATTTTTTTTATATTTTTGACCAAATTGGAGCAACTTTAAAATTGACCCCTGTACAACTGAAATTTAACATTTTGACCTGTTTTTATGGTTGGACAAATGATATGGCATACTTTTCAAACATGACCAGATGCATTTAAATTGTGACCCTGTTGTAATCTTGATTGTCCCCTACCTGGTTATAGCTACCATTCCAGAAATGCTATCATGGCATTTTTGTGTTAGAGGATAGTGTACTGAAGATGAATAATAAGTATCGTTTTGTCCCCTTTCAGGACACCAATTTGGCTAAAAATTTCCGGATGGCTGTGAGTATGGATTTTCCCCTCGCTCCCACCCATTGCGTAGAAGGTGCAGGTGTATGCAATGAGTGCCTGGCAGTGACCTCATGATTCATGGGAGAGTCAGTTAAAGCTGTTGGTCCCGTGTCTCAAACGAGTGATTCCAGAGCACGTAAAAAGTTGCAGACCTTATCGGAAAGATTAGGGGGACTATCCCGGTCCGGGTCTGTTACTTGCCCTCATTAGTAGGCCAGCGTCGAAAATTAGACTACTTCGGGGGGGGGGGGGGAAAAAAAAAAAAAAAAAAAAAAAAAAAAAAAAAAAAAAAAAAAAAAAAAAAAAAAAAAAAAAAAAAAAAAAAAAAAAAAAAACTTTACCCACACCTTATAAGAGGGTTAAAAAAGCTTGCCTGTGGAGACACAAAAAAATGCCCTGTTACTTACATTGGAAAATACTCTATAACCCATAAAATCTTTCCGCGCTACGCGCTTTTTTCAAAAGTAATTACGTACCTAATTTAAGTGTAGGGCTTCTCCTGGTTTGAGAGATGACGACAAATTTGTCATTGAAAGTTGCGGCCAATTTTAAATTGTTTTATCAAATTTGCATGGGAAAATGTGCTTTGGAATGCGAAGATTGCAAAGGGCTCTGCGCCCCCCCCCCCCCCTCCACAACCCACCCTGCGCGCTACTTGCGAGGTGCCATGACTATTAGCTAAGACCCCGGCCCCCAAATGTATGAAAAGCCAAGGGAAAAAAACCTGCCCTGACCCAAACATCCACCCCCCCCCTTGAAGTCTAATCTAGCATGGGTACATGTTGACGCTATGTCCTGTAGTTGACTGACATAGTAGAGGATCAACCTGTCGATCCCGTGACCAAACTATGGGGACAAAGATTTGAAGGTGTTTTGGGTTCCCTGATAGACGTTGAACGTTTTTGATTTGAGCTTTCCCCTTCATTGTTCCGGTGTAGAAGTAATTATTGTCCGGCGTACTCATAGTCCGGGAACAATGGGCAATCGATTCAGTTGACTCTTCACGTAACATCAGTTTCACGCTTTATTCCGCTATCGTCTATGGAGCCCCGGACTGTGGCTCCCGCCGGACTAAATCTGCTTTCACACCGGCATTTTGGGGGACTGGGAAAAAGGTTAACAACCAGTGGGGTGGCACTGACATTGGAAAAGTGGTACGGGTATGTGCGGCCCTATAAGACCCCCATTTCACGTCTCTCCAGCAGTTCCCAATACGGCCCAATACCCCCAGTTGAAGCATAATTCAGTTCTTAACCCTCGTCTTACCAAGGGGCGGTAACCAGTACTAACCACCCCCCAAGTGACCTAGTGAACTTCGCTCCGGTGCGCTAAAATGCTAAAAGCTTTCATAAAAGCTTCTAGGTAATCATTCTCTCATCCTTTCCGGTCATTTTAGCGAAAACAATGTGAAGGTAGCACCTTCACCGGGGTTAGGGTATGCCTTCAAAGTCGAAGGGTGGGGTGGGGGGAGGTTGCAAGGATAATTATGGGATAATCTCGATATTCCGAAGGTTCGTTATTCCGAAGGTTCGTTATTCCGAAGGTTCGATATTCCGAATCTTAAAAAGGGTTCGCTATTCCGAATCTTAAAAGGGGTTCACTATTCCGAATCTTAAAAAGGGTTCGCTATTCCGAATCCTAAAAAGGGTTCGCATTCCGAATCTCAAAAAAGGTTCGTATTCCGATATTGAAAAAGGTTCGATATTCCGAAACCAAATAACGTGTTCGTTATTCCGAATTTCAAAAGAGGTTCGCTCTTCCGAATATTGTTTTTCACATCGGAGCAATGAACATGATGAATTATGTATGCTTTGAAGCCGATGATGCCAAGAAAAAACACCAATATTTGTAGTACTTTTTTTTATTATTATTTTCACATTTTTGGGAAAAAGTTTTATCTGTTTTTGGTATATAGTGATGACACCATCGAATTTGGCACATTATTTTTGAAAATACATATGATTATTTTTGTAGCATAATAGATAACATCACGTCATTACCGCCTTTTTCCATTTTAATCATGATTTTGCAACCAGACAATTTGAAAATACAAATAAAAGTGTTAAAACATAATTATGTTTTAAGGCACAAAGATCCTAACAAAGTCATTATTTTGAGATTTCAAAACTGAAAAGTACCCAAAACCAAGATTGCGTCCAAGATGTCTATAAATATGTGTTTTAAGGCACAAAGAATCTGATAATGGTCCAAAATGGCAGCATTTGGGGGAACTTGAAGCTTGTGTACCGTTGGACCAAATCCTCAACATAGCTCCGTAACTCAGTGGCAGTTAGAAGGTCATATAGGAACTCATCAAAGGAACAGTTCTAGATTTATAAATTGTAATACATAATAAATAGTGGCGCTTATTATCTTATCGGCTTCAAAGTATCCATATAATTCATCATGTTCATTGCTTCATGATGTTAAAAACAAAATTCGGAATAGCGAACCTCTTTTAATATTCGGAATACCGAACACGGTATTTGATTTCGGAATACCGAACCTTTTTCAATATTCGGAATAACGAACCTTTTTTGAAATTCGGAATTGCGAACCCTTCTTAAGATTCGGAATAGCGAACCCTTTTTAAGATTCGGAATAGCGAACCCTTTTTAAAATTCGGAATAACGAAATCTTTTTAAGATTCGGAATAGCGAACCCTAATTTCGGAATACCGAACCTTTTTCAGGATTCGGAAAAGCGAATGTTTAAAACGCGTGTTCGGAAAAACGAACCTTCGGAACAATGAACCTTCGGAATAACGAGAAGACCCCAAGGATATTTTATGGTGCATTTTTGAAAATATTATGCACAGTATGACTCTAAAACTCTATGTTTATGTAAACTATGTTTATGTAAATGGACGCAAAATTGTATTTTCGCCTATTTTCTGTGAAAAATGCCAATTTTGCCGACTCACGGACTTGATGACGTCATTGTGACGCCATACTAGGTATGCTGCAATGGTACATGTACTTATTTTGGTATCAATGGAAAGAGGAGGACCATACCTATCAGCTCCTATCTACTAGTATCAAAATAGTAAGCATCGGGTGCTTATTCCCGAGGGGGTGGTAAGACGAGGGTTAAGGTCACCTTTTTTGAATTTTTTTCCGAAAATTTTAACAAAATTTCAGCTGCCAAGCCTGCAAATTTCTCAAAATTTCAGTTCCCAAGCCCGAACTTTCGGAGACAAAATCAGTTCGCAAGCCTCAAGTTCGGAAATCGGGGCCGCACATCCCTTCCTAACAAAAGTTGAGTGCCCCCCCCCCCCCGGGTTAACACTGGGTCAAAATCGGGGTCCCAAGTAAATCAATATGCATATCTGGAGATGATTTTTTGGAACCAAAAGGTTACAACTGTTTTTCAAAATACAAGACCATTCACCAGAGGAAAGTTCTTAAGCCTATTAAATCTTCAAGAACTTATAGGGTGCTATATACGGGACAAAAAAGTTCTAGGTTTCACTTCTTTCTAAGAGTGTGTGTGCCATGGTCTGCATGGGAGGTACTCAGGTGCTTTTTAATAGACCCCCTGTTTATGGACACAGTGACTAGTGCCCCCCCCCCAAAAAATAGTCCCCGTATCAATTCAGCCTCGCTAGCTGATTTGAATGGGAGCGGTCACTGAACGGTTTGATCGCTATTCGCATGACGTAAAACTTCAGAGACAATATTTTCTCCAAACCTTTTTATTAGCCTTTTCGCTGACACAAGTTCATGCTTCACATGCCTCAAATATGTTAAAGGTGCATTCATGATTCTAGCACCTTGAGAAAAGCTTATCCCAAAATATGATTTGATTCCGATCTTGCGGGTTTTGTGTTATGAGCAAATTGTTGTTTCCCACTGCCCTCACTAGGCCACTGGGCTTAATTTCTGTCCGTTACGTACGATTAGGTTACTCATGGATTACTAAGACTAGCGGTTCAAGATAATATAACAAATCTCAACTGTTTTTAGGGAAGTAGGGGGGACGAGGATGTGGATCACGAAATGTCCCTTTAAGCAAGAGCTGTCAAGGATTTACCCAACAGGCTTGAATTTCGGTGCATGCCAAGAACACACATTCCCAATTAAGACCCCCCCCCCTCAGTGGCGTAGATGGGGAGAAGCATACAAGCGATGTTAGCCAATAGGGGGGAGTGGATAAGCGGACACCCCCCCCCCCCGGATAAAAATGGTGAGGTAAAAATCGGTAAACTTTGTACAAAATCATGCCAAAAAATTAGTCGTTTGGACGCTATCCTCCGATGGGATGAATTTCGCCGTCAGGGGTTGACTTGTGCCTGCCCAACTCGATGAAATTGTACCGGTCATTGATTGCATGTCTGTAACATGCTGGTTGTTACGTTATACATTTCTTTATCGTTCATCATGTAACAGATTGTGCAATATGTTTGGGAAATTGTGGCACTTGGTGATAAAATAATGAAATTGGCACATATCTAGGGCATGTCATAGGAAAGGTTTTTAGCTATAGATTTGTCTTGATTAAAAGGTGGCAATTTTTCAAAATGGGCTTGCCCAATTACTTGCTATTATTCTCTTCGATTCGAGATTGAGTTATAAGTACGTGCTTTTGAGGAATCCAAGCATGGCATTGTGCACATTGGATGTTTTTCAAAGGAGTTTCGACAAATGCCAATGGCAGGTTAATCCCATGGCAGTAATGACACCATTTTACAAAATGGCAGCATAACAGCTTAGTTTAATATTTGCATTAAATAAATATGTATAACGTCCTTTTTCATACAATCAATAAAGTGAAACACCATTTTTTATTTGAGATTTCATATTTGTTGAATGACAACAGTGGTGGCCATTTTCAAGATTGCCGCCATTAATTACTCTTTTATAGGTCTATTGTTAAACTGTACCTTGTTAAAGAGTCACAAAGTCTTAACACAGGGTGTGCCTTAAGAATAGGTTTTAATAACAAAGATACCATTAGATTATTCTGACATGGTTTCACTTTACAATAAAGCTCATATAGCTACCACTGATGTATGCATTGGTTTACCGTGTAGACTAGAGATAATGTTCATATCCTTACTTTTGTTGAATGAAGAGGTATTTTGTAATACCCACATAAAAAACTCAACAAAGAAACCCTACCATGACCTTGTGGATGACCAGACAAGGTCAAGAACCTCATTGGGCTTAGACAGAAAGCTTTTGCTGATGGTAATATTAAACGTAGAAAGCAACTCAGAAATCAGTGTAAGAGAAATTAAAAAAGCGAAAGTTACGGGATAATTTGAATAGAGTAAAAACATCTACAGAAATTGAGCCTGCGCCTGGGGAGATGGCACGCTGAAAATAAGATTTCTTTGCAATATGCAAAAAACAGACATTTACCTGATTTGATCTGGTGATCAGGCATGTGGCAGTTTGGCAAATGCAATCAATTTCACATCTGGCCAGTTTCTCACCAACACAACAGCCCTGCATTGGATGAGCTCCCAGCTTATCTTCTAGCAAAGCCCCACCTCAAATTCCAGCCAGGGAAATTTATGACGATTTGAGGGAAGATGTCTGCTTCAAGGCTGGAGGAACCAGGCAATGTTTCAACCCCGGCTTCTCAAAGAGTTTGAGTACAACTGAGCAAACATTAAACATTGGCCAAATTCACTGAGATTATCAGTGGAAAGAAGCCAATGTTATCCCATCCCAAAGCAGACAACCTCCTTCCTCGATAAAAACTTCGCCTGCTCGCTTACATCTAGTATAGCTAAGGTTGCCGAGGGGAGAGAATCTCGAAACTTGTTGATACAATCCAACAACATATCGATGGCGCCAATACGGAAATCAGAAAGGAGGTGTCTAATTACACACTGCCTTGATGGTGTGTATCACCATCCTGTTTCGGGTGCGGAGAAGTTGGGTAATATCGGCACGCTCGAACTGACTTTCCAAGCTTTGATGTTAGACATGAAAATAATTGGTCAGCATGACTAATTAAATTAGTCCAAATGGTGCCCGTTTTGACTAACATAAAGCTAGTCAAACATGCATGACTAACATATGGGACTCGCATTAGGCCTCCTATAAGTCCTGCATGCAGGACTACCTTGCATGACTAACATCACATTAGTCGTGCACCGCTTGACTAACCAGCTTGACTAGCCGGGAGGGTTAGTCACCATGCATGACTAAGTGGATAGTTGCCGACTAGGTATGACTAACTTTAAGTTAGTCCAGATGGTGCCCATTGTGAATACGTAGTCATGCAATTCAAAGCTTATCAGGCCAGGTTGACTATCATGGTCAAACTAGTCAAGCTGGTTATGACTAACTGGCATGACTACAAGATTGGAAGAGGTGGAGAAGGAAACAAGTTAGTCCAATCCATATGATGAAAAAACTAGTCATGCACCTCTTACACGTTCGTCAACAGGCCTGAATAGTTTAGCTACGTATAAGCTAGCAATGCATTCTTGACTAGCTTGACAGGTGGGGTGGACTAACGATGTTAGTCGTCAGCAGACTGGCCTCTCTGACTAGTTTAAAGTTAGTCATGGCCAACTGCATGACTAGTTGTGTTTTCAGTTTGTAATAGACCTAAGATTGCTTGGATAAGTTCTTCAGAGGGTGTATCAACAGCAGCAATCATACAGTGGGTGGAGATTTCCTTGAAGGTAGAAAACAAAGGGTAAGTACAAGATGAACGTTGGTTGAATGGACAACGTTATTAGGTGGTGTTCCTCGAGGAACAAAATTAGCCCCAATCATATTTCTAGCAACAATATAGTTGCCAGGCCGAGGACAGAGATACAAAGATACAGGTTGGAAACTATGTGGATGATTTAACGTGGTTGAGACTATACCAAGGGAGGCAAGATAGATCCAACAAAGCCTTGACGCTCTCCATCCTGGACTGTTAACAATAAGTTAAAGTTGAATCCATCAAAGTGCCAGGTTTTGCAGATCTATTTTGGTAGGAAAACTCTATCTGCCTTGGAGCTCTGTATCTCTGACAGCTTCTGACCACCAACTGGCGAGATTCAATCAAGTTAAATTAATATTGTTGTGTGTAATCATACGGAGCAAGTAGATAGTATCAAAGATTATCTAAATGAAGATAGGACACTCCCCCTATTTTGTACGGCAAACGATGTAACGCTTCTACGTCAGCAAATTACCTACCAGACGCCAGATGGCGCTATTTTCAACGTAGCAAGCAGACCGGGGTCTGGCCGACGGCGGTTTGTCAAATTTTGAACTCGCTGTTTATTTAACACGTAAGCACATTTTTGGTGGAAGTCGGGGGACAAAGGGACGAGGTTGTCGATTTCTTAATTCCCTATAATGCTAAGGCAAATCACAACATATTAATATTCTGTCTTTCCTTTGTCTTTAGGAATTGGATAAAATGAAAATTTGTTATAAATTCTGTGGTTTAGTCAAGCAACCCTACAAAAATAGCACGTTACTTTTGAACTTGCGCGCCATTGCTCCACACAGTAAAATATGCGATGTCGTCGATTTTACCTACCAGACACTAGGAGCGTCCTTCCCCATGGAAGTCCACTTCCGTTACACAAAAATAGGGGGAGTGTCCTATCTTTCTTTAGATAATCTTTGATAGTATGTTAAAAAAGCAGATAGAAAATTGTTCATGCTTCGAAAGTTAAGAGAAGCAGGACTCAGTAAAGAAGAGCTGCTCATCGTTTACAAAGGTTACATTCGACCAGTAATCGAACATACTGCACCTGTTTGGAACTCAGGGCTCACCCAGACACAGGAAGCACAAGTGGAGAAAATCCAAAAGCGTGCTTGCAGATGCATCCTGGGCAGAGCAGGGGCGGATCCACGATTTGAAAAACGTCAAAATTACCGGGGGGCTGAAAGGCTAAACTTGTCCAAAATTGGCTAATTTTGCAAGATTTTGCAGAATTACCGGGAGGCTAGGCGCGAGCCCCCTCCGCCCCCTCCCTGGATCCGCGCCTGCAGAGGGTATTATACGGATGCACTTGATTCTGTGCAGATTGAAACTCTGAAAGATCGTAGAACTCAAATCTGCATTTCATTGCTGAGAAAGCAAGTACCTCCGAGAAATTCTCCAATTGGTCAGCGGACATGGCTGTCCTTCCGGAGAATAGGTAAACAACAAACTCAGGAAACATCATAAGTTTGGTCATTCAGATGTAGGACCAAAAAGAATTCAAGTGATAGTCCTCTACCATACACGCGCCAATTCAGTTCCATTGATCAATAACAAAAATTTATAATGCAATTAAATCTAGTCAATTTTCCACAGGTTTATTATATGTGAGTAATTGGGGCAATCCAATCGAGGTCCCAAGGCCCGTACGCGGGGGAGGGGAAAAACGGTCCCAAAAGGCGGAAAAAGGTCACTGTTGCTGAATTTTTGGATAAAAAGGCCCACAAAATTTAGAGAAATTTGACAAGAAAGTCCACTTTTTGATGATGCAACGTCAAAAGTCCAAAAAAGACATTTGGGGTTTGTCCACAATTGATCAAAAAGGATCCAATTCTTCAAGGCCCGACACTCCCCAATGAATCCTGCGTACGGCCCTGGAAGGTCCCTGTATTTGGGGACAATAAGATTTTTAAAAAATAGTCTGGATTGCAGATTGGAGGGGATAAATGGTATGCGGACGGGGAGTGAGTTGACTGAGTGGGGGGAGGTTGGTGTGGTTGGTGGTGTGGTGCTTTGATTTTTTGGTGTGTGGGTAGATTAAGGGGAGTGGGGTGTGGGTGTTTGATGGGTAATAGTGGTGTGGCATTTGTATGTATGTATAAGGTGGTGTGTGTGTGGGTGGTGTGTGTGTCGTGAGAGTATATGTGGGGTGTGAATGTGTAAGTGTCAAAGTTCGTGTGTGTGTGTGTGTGTGCGTGTCTGTGTGGGTGTGTAGATGTATGAGGGTGTGTTAGGTGTAGATTGTGTGAGTATAGGTAGTTGGTGTGGATGTGTTTTAATGTGGTTTTTTTTCATAAAATATATATATATTAAGAGGTAGATTGAATATGTGGGTGGGTTAATTGTGTTGTTGTTTATGCATATTTGCTTAATCTTTTTATGAGAAGTGGGCTATTATTTATTTATTAATGAATATAGTCAAGGATATTTTATGTCAATGACTTGTTTTATGTACGCTATGATTTTTTAAATGTAAATGTACCCAATCACGTATGAGAGCTATGTGACATTAAAAAAAGTGGTTGTCCCGGACTTCATTAAAAAGGCTTTTTTTTTCAAACTGAATGTGATATATCTTGATCCAACTTGAGCGGCCACATTCGGCTACAATCAGTCTTACGCTTCACAGTCAAATGGCGCACAACACTAAAATCACTCCAACGGTGTGTAATGGTAGTTAGTTCCGGCTAAAAAACCAAAAACCGGTGTGAGATATTTGCTGTTCCTTTGGTTACCGGTTTTTCCAGTGAGGGTGGAATCAAACTAGTACATTGAAATCCAGTGCAATGGAGTGGTGTGGTAGGCCAGTCAAAATAGATGAATGCTGCTTAACCCAACACTAATGGAACAGAATCAATTCCAACATAATTGATTGGAGAATACCCTTTAGAAACAACATATCAAAGTCTACTAAATCAAAGGAGTGGAACATATAGTTTTAAGGGGTAAGGTTTATACAGGGGTCAAAATATGAAAAGGATCAAAACGTTCGAAAAGTATTCAAAACGGGTTCGTTACATTTCCAGGATTAACAAAAGGTATAAGTTGCAATATGCGGATTGTAGTTCAATAGTTATGAGTCAAAATAGGTTCAAGGTCACAATGGGGGTAAATTTTCAGATATATACTTGTTTCGTTTAAAAAATGGTGTAAAGGTTCGTCTTAATGAGTACAGAACCCCGAAAATTATACTGGTTGCACCATGTATAATATAGTTGCATAATTGGAACGCACAAAATGTGATGGGGGCTACATGGGGTTATGGGAGGTACTAGTCATAGCTCTGTAATTCTTAAATAGAAAGTTCAAACAAAGAATCATTTAACATTTAACTGATCATATGGGGACAAATTTAACAGTTTACAACCAGTCGATCAAAATCGGACCATTCTATGAATTTTACCCCAGGAGACCTTGAACTGGTTATGAGCCCTATGTACTAAACTATAACACGTAGATAGGGCAAACTATACTTTTTTGTAAACCTTAGGAGTAGCCCAAATAAATTGATACATCTTTTAAATCCAATCGAACAATTCTATTTTTTACCCCTATACAAACGTGCCCTTCTTTCTACATGTTCCACTAGGGTGATTTTGGTAGACTGTTAATTATATATTTTTGAACTATTTCAAGTATATTAACACCCCAATTGTTTAGTTGGCAATTTGTGTGGGGTCAAATCATAAAATTATTGGACTAGTGTGTTTATGATTAAAAAGGCTAATTGACAGAGCTAATCATCAAGCCCAGGTTGCTTAGTTTCTTGTTTTAAGGGAAGCGCCGCAATGTCAAAACGCGTTTCCCTTCAGTTTTGACCAAAAAAAACGTGCGCTGGTTTTCCACACTGTAATTTAACACCCACCCAAACCCTAGAGGCATTTTCAGAAGGAAAACAACATAGTAGGTTGTCTTGTCTTTATATGAAATCTGTAAGAAGAAAGAAGTAGAAAAAGTGCAATCAAAGATGCGAAAACTACTAGTTCCCACCCCTACCCCCTTATTATTTGCCAGGCAATCTGTTATACACGCGCTTTGTGAGATTTAATGCGGGGGGGAGGGGTTTGGCAGTGAAAGAAGCATATTATATAGTTATGTGTGCAAATGTATCTATTTATATTTCGTAAAGACAATTCAAAATGATGTTGAATCGCAAAGTCATACCTAGTTCCACAAAAAACGTGCTTAAACAGAGGTATTTCTTTGAGTAAACGCAGTAAGAGTGCCAAAATGCGCGAAAATGGGAAAGTTAGAATATATAGCCCATTTCTTAGAGACTCCTAAACCCCATCCCCGTTTCTTGTGTCGGGGGGAAGCCAAAAAGGACACATTTCTTAAAAAACGTCCATATTTGTCAAAAAATAATGAAAAAAAATCAAAAATAGTATTCTACAAGTTGTTGAAGGGCGCACAACACTAACATCACTCCAGTTGGTGTAGGTAGTTAGTTCCGGTAAAAAACCAAAAACCGGTGTGAGATATTTTGCTGTCCTTTGGTTACCGGTTTACAGTGAGGGTGTTCTATTATAATAAAAGTGAAAGCGTATAAGCTTGATCCTCATTGAGTTACAAATATTTTTAAAATTCGGATTCTGTGTAGAAACTAGGCCATCGACTTCCGGCCCATGTCTAAAGAGCTATGAGGCGTGCCCGTCGGCTCAAAATAGTGGTGGGTGTTCATATGCACTTTCCTTAAAATCTATACCAGAATGATATCAAAAATTGCAACTTTTTGAAAGTTTCAGTTGTGATAGTAGGAAATCGA
>JAMKCH010023783.1:0-25413 GCA_023653785.1 Ophioderma brevispina
GGATGAGCAGAATATCATAGGGGCCTTATTTAAGGAGTTCGTTTAACCTCTCACTACAGAAAAGGTTTGACACCTTTGTTGTTCGTATGAACCTCTACATCACTGCTAGGTAGTTAGTACCCTAAAATTGTGGTATCACTTTTTCAATAGGCCAATTAAGGTTTACATCAGGGAAAACTTTTAAAATGCCCCACTCATGTTTAACTGTAAAATGCCACATTGTCCATCTAATGCATAAGTATTCCAAAAATGGTATAGTTGTTAATACCACCTACGACCATTGGTTTTTGGAGTTTATCAGTAAAATGGCTAAAAGGTCAAAAAGGTCAATTTCAATTTGTCAGGTCAACATTGAAAGTTCTGATTATATTTTTAATACTTGCAATTAGTTTGCCTGAGGTTAGAGGACTTCATAAAAAGGTATAGTTTGTATTAATTGTTAATGCTTACTTTACGGGATAAGGGGCAAAGAAGGTCAACACAATTTGGGTATTGTTTTGACCTATGACCTGTATTTTGTCCCAGATCCTGGTAACCTATGCATTGGCAATGTACAAAACTATTCCTTATTGTGACGCATTAAGCTAGATGACCAACTTAAATCATTTTCAACAAAATTGGAGCAACTTTCCATTGTTGACCCTAAAGTAAACAAATTATACATTGACCTTTTTTAACCATTTTAGCCATTTTTACCCTATAACTCCAAAACCTGGGTCATAGTGGTAAAACAAACGTACATTTTTTGGAATCCTTATGACGAGACGGACAATATGGCATACATTTCACATGATTGGAGCATTTAGGAAAATATTTGACCCCTGTGTAACTTAAATTGGCCCCTTTTGAAAAAGTGACACCACAATTTGAGAAGTACTACCTACTAGCGTCGATACCAGAGGGTCCATACTAACTACCAAAGGTTGTCAACCTTTTCTGAGTGAGGGTAACCGATGATGTTTGAACCTGGGTCCAGCTTTCCCCTCACTATAAAAGAACTATTACCTCCATGATAGTTTACTTGACATATGACATTATTTCCCTTATCATTTTTATACAACACCCATAAAAATGTTCTGTCACATGTTGAGGCAGAAATCGGTTATAATTTGAATATCTTGCACTAATCATCAACAGTAGGGTGTGTGTGTGCTTCGAACGACAATTTCACTGTAATCCTATGTAAACGTAATGTGACTCTTTCCGGAATGGTTTTCGAAATTGTGATTTTATTTACACCAAAAACATGAATTCCTGTGGAGGCTTTCCACAAGGTCCGGTGGAGTTTTCAATTGAATCGTCTAGTTGGCCCTGTCAGCTTCAAAATTAACGACGGGTACTTCGCCTGTTTCCGGCGTGTGGTTTTTTTTGTAAACATTTTCTTATTTATAACCAGAGATACGGTTTCCGGCCGCAGAACGTCCTGTCACTGGCGGGGGGGGGGGGGGGGTGGGGGGGGGGGGTTAGGACACGACCTGCTCGACTTTGGCCTTTGGGATTTCAAACGGTAATTTAGGGAACTGCTACGGTGCATTTACTATGGCAGTCTCTGTCTCAGTTTCATTACAAATCTCCTCTTAACCCTAGTTCAATCCTCTTATGTACTATCATATATTAAGGAAAAATTTATTGACTCAATTTCAAAAATCCTCGGGGCCCTAGAAGATTGGGAAAAGTCTGAGTGTAAGCGTACGATAACCGTAATCGCCCTCCTACCATTAAGTCTTTGAAAGGACTATCACTCGAGTCGCGCCGGATGATGATTCGATTTGAATTCAGCAGTCCTGTGGGCTTTTTAGGATAGCATTTCCAACACCCCTGAGCTGGGGCGGTTGAGTTAGTAGCCCTCCTTTTTCTTATCAAGTTTCTGCGAACGGCAAATGATCCATTCCACTATTATATGTATTTAAGATATGTTGAATCCACAAGCTACCATAAAAGACCAAGTTTTACACTGCTGTAGGTGGATGTGTCGAGTTACGATACATCTATTTTATATCCGCAATATAAATGATATAGAATGAACTTCTATTACTGAGAAATTGTGATATGTGATAAAGTGTTTACCTTTGTCATAGCATTCGATGCAGCTAATGTTGGAACAAATTACAAGAACCTGTCTTTTGCGCTGTATGTGGATAACAAGAGCGGACCACACGTCACCCTTAGGCCAGAGGAACGAACTGGAAATTAAATAGTTTTTACCTCACTACCATCAGGGAATTACGAGCAACGAAATCGGTCCGCCAATCATTACATGAAACCATGTATTAGATTAGCAAATTGAAATTATTGAATTTTTCCCTATACACTGACTCTAGCAAACATAGCAAGCAATTTAGTCACTTTCGTCAATAACACACATAATCAAAGTCTTCTTAAACATTAGATGATAAAAAGATATGTGAGCATAATATTTACCATAAAACTCTTGATAATATAAATGATGCTGGGCAATAAAACATGAAAGTTCTGTAAAAGTAAATGAAATGGTACTCTTATTAAATAAAAATAGCGTAAAGGAAGTTATATGACTTAGGTTAAGGGCGTGTCGTAATTGGTCGATATTAGTTTGAGCAATAAAATTACACCGTTTAGAAAGATTTTGCTGTTTATAAGATAATCCACTAAGTTAATTAACCATTTTCAAGAAAAGCATAGCATCTGTACGCACATGATATTCAAACATTTGTCGGGTCGGTCGTAGCATTCTGTATGTTTACAATATTTATATGAATATTCAATAAACCCATCATACTTTACAGGCCCTCGTACACCAATCGGTGTAAATTACTAATATACTAGGACTACCTCGCTAGGTTCTACTCGCCAATTACGGTAGTAATCGAAGTGCGGAGCTGAAAAGTAACTTCCGAGTAGTAACAAACTCCCTAATCATTAATAAAGGATAGATACCTCGCTAGTAATTAACATCATATCCAACACAAAATAAAAGTAATCCAAATTGCCTAAAATGCTAACCTGTAATCTATTTTGTATTTGTATTAAAAAAAACTAAAATCTTAAAAAAAAAACAACCGACCAAGAAGGAAATACATGGTGTGCTGTGAATCACATTGCTCGAAAATGTCAAGCATGTTCTTGGGGTCCGAGTCCCGTGTCGTAATTTGTTTTTATTATTATTATTTATTTATTTTTTATTTGGTTTAAGCAGCGACCAAGTACTATTAAGCGATTATTGTCGAGGTCTAATGGCTTGTTTAATTCTTTAGGTCTTGGATGGAATGTGTGTGTTAAGATAGGTCTTTTTCCAACAAAAGCGCCTTATGATTTGTACATATGAGTTGTGTCCTTGCATTATTGGCAAGGATGAATAATTTTCAACACTTGTGCTGGCTATCTTTTTCTGGGAAGTATTCATCCTTGGATTACCAGGGCCCAAATTCATAAAACTTATAAGCATAGTTGGCAACTAAAATGGGACTTAGTTGCCAACTAGCCTAGGTGATTACTAGTTGAAATCATAAAACCGACTATGTGCTGTGCATTCTAAGATCTGCTAAATTTAGAGTTGATCCAGAGAAACGCTACTCACTAGTTGGCCAACTAATCAGTGAAGAAAAAAATATTATTATATTATTTATGCTAAATATTTTACAAGACAATTTGCTACAAATATTGATTATAGTTATGTGAAATTTCAATGAAAAAAATATAGATCATCCCCCCCCCCCCCCCCCCCCCCCCCCCCCCCCCCCCTTTTCCCCCCCCCCCCCCCCCCCTTTGTTACAAAAATGTGAGTAAAGTTTGTCTTCAATTTTCATTTGCATAACATAATGCCTGTAATAGCATCAATGAAAAAGGGCAAGGAGGAACGTGGGTAATTACAGGCCACAAAAAATGCTTCTTATATTGAAATGGAAATAAATTATCAAACCTTACTGAAAGAAATATTAAAGAATTCTTTAATTTGCTGTTCATTAAATGTTCATTGTTTACTTAAAAGGTTATATAATGTTTGGCTTACAGTCCCATATATGAGCTTTATGAGCTTTTTACATTTTGGTAATGATAGATTTGCTTAGTAGAAAATTTAAACATCACATTTTCAAAACAGTATTACAGCAGAATTAAAGAAATTCGAATATTTCTTTCAGTGCTGAGTTACGTCTTTCTGTTGTCAACTCTTCAATATATGAGGTTTGCCTCATGTGTACAGGCCTCTATATACGGAAGCTACTACAATTATATGGCATCATTCCTGTGGTCTGGTTCACAGGGATCAAAGCCTGGTAATGCGCTGAGATAAACAGAATCAAACACAAAAGGGTAGGCATTTAATGTATTGAATTTACCATTCCCCCACACTGCAACCAGGAGTGCAATGGTTTTGGGGTGTATAATAATTATAAATAGGCCTGTTTGATAGTGGGTATCGGTGCGCATGGATACAGAGCCATAGCTCTGTAGCCATGCATGGCGCGTATGTTCAAGGGTATTATGTTGATAGAGATTACTTTGCAGGGGAAGTTTCTGGAGTTGAGTTATTTTTTTTGTTGTGGGCCACATGGGCATTTAACAGAAGCATGATGATGTGAACTTCATATTTTTCTTATTTATCATGATTATTACTAAGATTTTTGAACAAAGTATAAGAGAGGATTTTTCAATGTCACTGGGACCGAGATGCAATAGTAAATGCATGTAGCAATTACCGTTTGGAAATACCAATGCCCAAACGAGCAGATCGTGTCCTACCTTCCCTGTCAGAACCACATGTATAGTCTAACCCATTCTTGCGATTAGCTGTGACGAACAGAGAGTAACAGAATGCTTGCTGCTTTGCGTATTGTAGTTAAACGTTAACGAGATGAATAGTTTGGGTCAAGTGTGAGGTTACCCGGTCACGTGTCAGGTATCAGGTATCGTTTGCCTCTTTGGGGGAAAGATACTATATAAAATCCGATATAAATCCGATGTTAATCCCGGGTAAATCTAGGTCTGTACATGACCCTATTCCCAAAGTGCTATTATTGTTTTTCCAAAAGGACACCGTGTATTTATTATTGCTAAACAGTACAAAATTTACCCTTTCCTATGATCAAAACCGACTACGATGACGATATCCGTGTTTTTTTTCCAAGTAGGATACGTACGTACTGTTTACCTGAGGGGTCCCCCGAAGCAAAAAATAAACCAATCAATGCCGGACGTCATCAAATCTTTTTTGTTCCAAAATGGCGTTATTCCTTTATACATAAAATTCCTTTTTAAGATTCAACATTGTATATGTCTTTAATAATTAATATTCAATTGTCCCCGCATGAATGTGAAAAAGATGGGTCAATAAGCTAAACTGAAAACCTAGTCAGCCGGCTAAAATACCCTTACCGTGGACGTGAATGATGAAGGAAGGATTACAAACGTGTAGGTTAAGCAGGCTGAAAGACACTGGAGCAGCGGCGGCAGGGTGGTTAGCGTCAAGCCTTCAGCAAGCCAAGCACCAAATCTGTACATTACAAAAGAATCCGAATTGGGTAAAGGCCTTTTGGACCAAAGGATACAAAGCGCTGAGAAAGAGGAAGCAAAAAAGAAGCAGAAAAGGGAGGAGAAGGGTAGAGAAAAGAACAAAAGGTAGGCAAAACATAATTGGGAAGAGGGAATTTTAGGCTTTAAAAGAGGCTACGGTGGTAGGCCTATCGTCACAGCAGGAAGCTTTTCCATAAAGCGAGGGGCAGTGGTCGAAAAAAGCCATATCACGGGCAGCGTGCGGGTGCTTGGAATGCAGATGGATGCCAGTGGAAGAACGGAGGGAGGTAAAACAGTGGTTTGCGGTGGAAAGAAGAGATGAAATGTAATGGGGGGAGAAATTGTTGAAAGATTTGAAGGTGTGAACAAGGGTACGGAATTGGATGCGTTGAAAAACAGGAAGCCAGTGAAGTTCCTTCCGAAGCGGAGAGGAATGAGTGCCGTTTTGGTTTCTTGAAAGAGCCGGGGCACCTGTTTGAATTCTCTGAAGACGAGTAATACTCTTGTGGGAGATGCCATTGAGGAGAGCACTAAGATTGAGCTAGTGGCAACTAGATTTTCCTAGTAGAAATAGTTAGCAAGGTTCTTAGTATGTTTTATGAATTTCATTTAGTTTTCAACTACGTAGTGAAGACTAGGGATTTTGAATCGTACAAGGCTTAGTTGCAAAGCTAAACTAGCAAGGTTTAATGAATTTGGGCCCTAGGTAAAATTCCAAAAAAAAATATATATAAATTGGTCTGTAAATAACGTTCGGATTCTATCCGCTTGGGAAAGCGATGGACACCCTTTTCGACCTAACACTATGATGATATTATCGCTCACTACCAACCCCTACCAGATTAATAGCTCAGTTGGCGTTCTAGTAATACCAAGCTAATGGTAAAATTTAGAGGCCATCGTGATGAATAAGGATAACGGTAAACGTAAAGCATATCCATTGGCGTTGAATTCTCACGGTCGTTGGTTTACTTATATTATTAATTCTCCAGTCAATAAATGTCCGTTCCACACAGAGGTCAATACACTAAGTTTTTTAAGAAAACCAGTTAAATGCTTCGATTTCTTCTTTGTTTTTCAAAATGGCTTAAGGGACAAGTCGTGATCCCATCCTCGTCTACCGACTTGTAACCTGAAAAATGTTGATTTTTTAATATCATCTAAACCGTTAACCGTTGATCTAAGTATAATGTGTGCCTAATCTTAGGCCAAAAAAAGTCGTCTCGCTTCCCGCGCAGGTAGCTCTATCGGCGGCGGAGATTTTTTACCTTTTTTTTAATTATTTATTTAGCGATACTCAGTTTGTTTTTTCTTCTTAAACACCGAAGTTGTCTTTCAAGATTTGGGAACCAGCGATATATTAACAAAACCCGTCACCCTAACCAGTCTCCACCAGAGGTGAGTTTTGTATTCTTTTTGTGTCCGAAACCCCGGGCCGAAATACCCCGGGTTAGCCGAAGTTCCCTCCTCTCAGAACTGCCGAAGTACCGTGGCATTCGGCAGAGGAGACGGGAAGTGGAAAATAACGTGCTGTTGATGTGTAGAAACGTGTTTACGCATTCTCGTGATTTTATGGACATTTCTACAAGAAACTCATTAACAATCAGGCTTTTGGCATTTTATGAACAATTCATGTATTAATAGTAGACGTAGATACGATCTGTAACGCCTAAAACACCCACATAGACCCCTGAGAAGAATTCCCGCGTTCTTTTACCAAGGTAGCCGAAATTCGGAAACAATGTATACGTATATGCATTGAATCACATAGGATCCCTTTGTAAAGGTCCCCTTTATTGATTAGGAGGGCTATTAGGCCGGTTGCACACGGGTTATGTTTTAGGGTTGGGGTTATAGGGCATTAGTATCCTAGGGTTAAGATTAGGTTAGGAATTCGGTTAGGGTTTGGTTATTAGGGTCCGCTGAGTACAAATATTGGGATTAGACCTGATTTTCTACCTGACAAATAGGGGGTTTGTGATTTTATTGTTTTCTGATGGAGGGGGGTCATATACATTTATTATTACCCATCAAAAACCCCCGCCCCTAATCAGCATACATCAGTACATCATATGAGTTAGGCCTAATTGGTTTGTTTGGGATGGGTGTAGGATTTCTACATCAATAGGGCCTCATGTAACTTTTACAATTAATGAGTGTTATGCAATTTTCCAAACACATCTTTCAATTTCTGTGTGGCTCCGATCCCCTCCCTTGTAAATAATAACCGGGAACGCGGGCCCTAAAATTATTAGTTTAAAGCAATCTTAGCCTGTCTTACGAGCTGAGTCCACTGAACACCTATTTCGTGTCATCCTGTGTCCGTACAGCCAATTGATAAAAGACTTATACAAACAACAATCCAACAACCGCCTCTGTAATAGGATCTCTCGGTGCCGAACTACTGGGATAACCCATTGGTTCGGCAAGTAACCATGCATTTCGGAAGGGTAATGGCGTAGCCCGCATTTTCGGCATGAATAATTGCCGAAACACCGGGCGTTTCGGCAGATACCCCTGCCGTACGGCAAGGTCATCTGCCGAAAGACTTGACTGTTTGAATATGTTTAAATAAAAAGTAGACTAAACTTTGTTTTGATACCAAATTTGACACATTTTGATATTAAGTGTTTATTTTCTGTCATTTTAATTGAAAAGCATGAAATTGAGGCAAAATATAGGAAAATCGTATTAATTTGCATACACATGTGTGAAACGTATTATTTGAATTTGGCGGTAGCAGGGGACTGTAGTGTAAGAGTCCCCGGATCCGGATTTGCACACTCACATAAGATCTGTTCACTACAGTCCCCCACTACGGGCAAGTTCCAAGAAAATATTAAATTATGAGGTTTTTGGAAATTTGAATTTGAATGACTTAAACCAAAATTTCCAAGTAAAGAAATCAAATTTTATTTCTTCAAAATTCCAAAATAGCTGCTCAAAATTCCGAAATGGCTGCCCCAAATTCCAAAAGGGTGTCACTTTGTCCACTTTGCGCATTTTTTTGTGTTTGTATCAAGTTGCTTTTTTTCCTTTTGACGTATCTCGGCTATACGATGTCTAATTTCACCCTTTTAGGTACCAACATGCACAGAAAAATATTTCTGGGAAATGTGGGGAACTTTGTAAACTAAGGGGGTAAAATTAGTACAGGGGTAAATTGAAATCAAGTCAAATTGTGTTTAAATGTACACCAATGTATTTGTCTCATTATAAGGATTAAAAAGGTATAGTTTGTCTAGGTTCCGACCTTTAGTTAAGCAGGTAGAGCCCTATTAAGGTTCAAAGGTCATCCTGGGGGTAACGTTACCCAGTGCTCCGATTTTGTTGAAACCGGTGTCAAATTGTTCGTCTTGCCTTATTTTACAATGTTTGGCATTTGGTTTCGTATTTAGTGGCAAAAATGTAACAAGGGTCTACATGGTCTATAGGGATCACCAAAACTTGACCTCAAATTGTATACAGAGCTGTCACCCAAAGAATTGAAATTAATGTTCTGCTTCAGGGCAATAATTTGACACCGGTTTCAACAAAATCCGAGCACTGGATTTTTTTTTTGCCCCAGAATGAACTTGAACCTTATCAGGGCTGTAGCCGTGTAACTAAAGGTCGGAACCTATAAACATTTAAACACAATTTGACTTGATTCAAATTTACCCCTGTACTAATTTTACCCCTTTTTTTACAAATTCCCCACATTTCCCAGAGGTTGGACTCAACATTTCGGATTCAGCACCCTTCAAACTATAGAAAAAACATTTCAAACCTTCTTCCCCAAACTTCTAGAATGGGATTCTGGTTTATAATCCTACTATATTTAAAATATGCTGTGTGCGATTTTCAATATTCACAGGACAGAAATCCTTGTTGCAGTTTGAGGAATTATTTACTCGTCAGTTTTCTATTGATGTTATACTAATGCGATCGCAAATTGTCCGTTGCATGATCTTCCAGCTCTTGTTTTCTACCGGACAATCTTCGGCTTTCATACCCCTGCATTTGCAGAAACGATTTCAAGAAAAACTACTAATGTCACACGATAGACAAGGGACATCAAGATTTTCTTCTGTAAGTATGATAGCGCGGATCTATTGGAATTAGAAACCAAACGCAGCAAAGCAGCTACTCAAAAACCGAAACAAAGATTCCCAGGTAAGTTAGATTCTCACTGTCCCTTCCAAATGGTAAAATATATTTTGTTATCAAATGTATATAGGATTGTTAACGCGCATGTCCTTTTAAAGAATACAGACGAGGGTTTTGAATCATGTTTCATGTCATCGGTCATTGACCGATTTGGGGGATAGATGGGTGCAATGGTGTGAAGCTAAGGATTTGATCATAATAAATACATGGTACAAAGAGCGGCCACGACGAATATACTCGTGGAAGAGCCATTGTGACGCGATAATGAACCAGGTAGATTACATTACCATAAACAGCAGGCTCAAAAGAGCTGTGAAACCAACCAAAACATATCTAGGGGCAGATTGTGGAAGCGTTCACATTCCTTTGGTTTACACACTTCAGTCTAAGCTAAAGTGGCACTGGCACATGTGTCTTAAGCCCTAAGCTAGCCTTTGAGCAGCTGAATATGCCAGAGACCCGCCTAGAGTAGCTGTCCGCGTGAAGAACAGGTATGATAACCTATTAGATGAGGAAGAAGATATTAAGAAAGAGGGAAGAAAGAAGAATATATGAATCGCAGAAGAGTTACTATCAATGATTAGAGACAGGCAAAAGATTAGTAATAAAGGACGTAAGGAATACAAATAGTGGATAACCTAATAAAGCGGATGTGCAGGGAAGAAAAGGAGAAATGGCTTAACACCAAATGTGAGGAGCTAGAGAAAAAAATGAAGAACATACCCATAAAGTCTATCAGAGAATGATTGAGTTTATAATAAATAATATGCTTCTTGAAAACTGATATTTTAATAGATGGACAGAGATAGGGGAGTTGCTTTCCGATGTGAGACAAGTCGTCGGCCGCGACACATACTGATGTATTTGCAAACGACTTTGAAGATTTTGCGATTTTAACTTGCTTTGTACTGTTAATTGACACATATTTTTCAATTAAAACCTAGTGGAAATTAAGTTAAATATCAAATATATTTAATTAATCAACTTCCAATTTATTTAAATATGTGAAAAAATTAAAATACGTCAGTATGTGAAAATGACAAAATAGCAATTTCAACATGTAAATAACAATTACCTCGCACAAATACGTCGTTATGTGACGCGTTTACGCAAATATCACTATGTAAAAACGACGAAATAGCAACCTTACCGTTAACTGAAAAATACGTCGCACAAATACGTCACTATGTGAAACGGCGAGTATATCAAAATGCAGATACGATGTTATGGGCCTGCGCAGAATAGACTTTAGACAAATACATCGTTATGTGATGCGGACAACTTAACACTTTGCAAATACGTCATAAGTAGTTAATTAATATTTTACTAATAAAGCTATTTTGAGGTTTGAAATTTGGTGAATTTGTAGAGTAGTACAAGATAAACGTATAAGCCAAATTTCTCCAAAGGGTCCAAAATGTCGAATACGTTACTATGTAACGCGGCCGACGAAGTAATGCCAAGTTTTCTAGACTCGGTTGAGGGACCAAAGATCCTTAAATCAGGGTGCGGACAGCAATAAAGAAGTTGAGAAAGAATAAGACAACAGGGCCAAATGGCGAAGTCGTTGAGATGATTGGCGCATTAGAGGAGATAGAGTGGAACAATTGACAGAAGTTATCAACAAGATATTAGAAGATGGATATTTCCCGTTTGCTGCATAATCTGTACTGGAACCAGACTGCTTGCATTAATGGTCAGTGCAGTGATTATACAAGTATTGAAAGGGGGGTTATACAGGCATGTATGATATGGTCAATTGTTACAGTGAGCTGATTTTAAGGGAATTGGAGAATGAAAAAGGTAGATGGAAGTACTAATATTACAAACATCAGATATGCGGATTTCGCAAGAAGATCCACAAATGTTATTGGATGTGGTTGTAAGAGAGAGGGTAGACGGAAGGGTTTGTCTATAAATTGGTTGTATCTAAAAAGAGGGCGTGTCTAGCATGTGGCGGAAAAATAGGAGAGCAGGTAATACAGCAAGTGTTATCAACTTGGGAGTACTTTAACAAAGGATATTAAATGCGTAAAGGAGATAAAAAGAAGTATCGTTCTTGCAAAATCTGCATTTGGAAAATTCAAAAACATCTTGAGGAACTGCACGTTGAGTATGAAAACCAGGCTGCGGATACTGAACTGCTATGTCTATCCTGTATTAATGTACCGGGTGGCTCAAGAAAAGAGAACCCTCGAAGCGCCCTATAGACCGTATTCAATAGCCAGCCATGTCGGTGGACAAGATAGACGCATTCCACTACTACTATACATTCACCTGTCAATGATCCCTGTGCAATCGCTAAACAGGGATCGATTGACAGCTTAATGTATTGTAGTCCTGGAATGTATGCATCTTGTCCACCAACATGTCTGGTGGCTGACGTCATATTTAATACGGTCTATATTTCACGAAGAGAAAAAAGTAAACCATACAAAACTAATACACATCTGAAACGTGTATTTCGATAGGTTTCCGACACCAAAACAAATCTTTCCAAAAGGACACATATTGACCAAGTTATGGCTGATTGAAAATTTGTACCACTTTTTCATTTTATCCACGGATTGTTACAGTTTTAGCCGTCTTTAGACGATACACATTCCCCAAGCACATTCTTATGTTTATGATTTCTTTTGTTTTTGGACAAAAGTCAGTTCTGATATTGAAAAGGTTAGTTTCAATTATTAGAAATGCCAAGATCTTGCCTCATTGTTCTTTACTGCACTGCTCTGCCCTCCAAGTTTGCTGGTGGTTCAAGTGCATACACTCCACTATTTAATGTTCCCCATAGGCCGAAGTCTAGCGGAGTCAATTAAATCTGGGGATCTTCTAAACAGAATAACCGGTGCTTTTGCAAGCATCCGACGGACAAGAATGGTTCGCAAGTCGATTGTTGAAATGGAAAAGAGAAGGCAATCCTACATCCGTCTTAAATAATATCTATTCAATAACTTGAAAAAAAAAATACATCAATGAAGTTTTGATTAAAAGTTCTATTTTATCTTTCTACAGATTATATCAAACCGTCAGTGAGTATCTCCATGTGAAGGACGCATACTATCACAGGCAAATGTTGTTGGCAAACCGTTTGGTAATATTGCTGCCGCGACGGCTCTGAGTAAATGGAGAACTTTTTATCAGTTTTAATGAACACTAGACGATGCCAGACATCGGACATAAAGACATTAATTATCTTTCCCGTCTTTTTCCCCGCGCAAATGCTCAAAAAATCGTAGTGGTAAACGATTATTGATGTGATGTTACAACTATCGACACAGAAGATCAGACAGCGATTGTTGAATTGGTTTCCGAATTCATAGGGTGTCAGAAAAGATATGTCAGAAAAGGGGGTCACCTTAGGGAACACACCCTGACATTACTATGTAGCATTTTTAAAGTGGGTTTAAATATTATTACTTTGATGGCCGTTATGGGGATTTGTGATTAAATGAGTTACATCGTTCAACACAATAGTTTAACATCCTTATCCTGGTAGTGTTTTTGATGGGCTAGATCAGTTGAGCACACTTCACCTTTCCAATAATTATTTCAAAGCGTTACCTGAAGGGTATTTAAAAACCTGGCTCAGTTGATATCGTTATACCTTGACGCAAATCAGCTGACGTCATTATCGGAGGCATTATTTAGCACTCTGGCTCATTGCAAGGCTTCATTGCCTGACGAGTATTTTAATCCATGGCTCGGTACAGGAAACTAAATTTTGATAAAATCAATTGGTAATTACTGACATCTAACTTCAAACGGACTGACGCAGAGGATTCTCTCCATCTTGCTTACAATCAGTTGACCTCGTTATCTGAAGGAACATTAGAAGCCGAATCAAATGACACTGATATACCTTAATCAGTTTAAATTTTTGCCCCCAATGGAATATTGAGTGTGTTGATTGTAATCAGCTCACCTCGTTGGTTGCATTACCGAAGCAGCATTCAAGAGCTGGCTCAGGTTAATATTGCTATGAACTTGATGTTCAATCAGTGACAGTGCCTGTGGAGGGATGATGGTCCTATTCAGTACAGGGTGCTTGTCTAGTCTGATCAACAATCATCTGGGCGTCATCACCTCAGAAAGCATTACATCTGACTCGATTACAGCACTCAATGGAGAACAGAATAGACGATGGGTGGTAGGACACTTAGTCACACGGGCACTGTAGTGGTATGACACCGGTGTCATAAACTACCGCAGTCCGCGTGGACTGAGTGTGTATCACCATTGTCTATTGTGTTCGCCATGAGTGCTGTATGCACGTTTGTTTCAGCCACTGTACCAAATGGCTCGATACAAGGTCACGGTTTATTCCGTACATGTGCTATGGTAGCTAAGGGACACTCTCTTATGGGGGACATCAATTTCTTGTACACAATGTTTCGGTTTAGTTGCTTGGTTACATTCAAATCTTTAATCATAAGAACGAATGCAAAGAAAAGCTGGGAGAAAGCAGGCTGACAACCGCCAACTGGATTGCCAGAGCTATTAAAGGCCATGTACGTTGATTGTGATTTTGTGTATTAAAAAGAACAGTCTGCCGCCCTCAATCAAGTCTCATTACTGCAATCACCGCTCCCACGTTAATGTATAAGCAGCGTCGGACCGTGTTATATGGGTAGAGAATATTCCTTAGTCCAAAATGGCCAACCAATCAGTCGCTGGTGCGTTGTCAGACTAGACTGTACCTGGGTCCCACTTCTAACTGTATGTTTCTGCAACAATGTGATTTATGTTGTAAACCCAGTGGGTCATGTGCTTGGAATGTTGTATTCATTTTACCCATCAATGCGGCTGTCAACCCACTGCTTACACTTTATAACGTAAATTAAGGACAGGAAAGAATGACTAATCTTTTGTAGATCCTTATTATGTAAATATAAAGTTAAAGAGAAAATAAATATAGAAACCATGGCGTTGTAATCGAGAAGGGCGTGTCAGATGAGTGTCAGTCCATTTGATTATATTATTATTCTAATTAGGAGTTAGTAGAAGTTGTTGCAAAGGCACGTACCAAACAAACTCATCCGGGCCGTTCATAGCTTAATGTAATCCTAAAAAGCGACCCATTTGTCGAAAAATGACGAGCAAAATGGTCTTGTCTGGAAATCATATCATTGTCCGGTATGGTCGCAGCTAGGAAATAAAACAGAAACACCACGCCAGCACACGGCTGCCCACAAAATCTGGACTGCTCGGGAGACTTGTCAGAAAGATTGGAAAACTCGGTACTATCCATCTATTCGTGAAAATACCGTGTAACAGTTTTTGGTATTATCGTTATTATATATAACCTATTATTAATTTAGGAGAGTTTATATTCTATGACTTTAACCACGTGTAAAGAGTGCAAAGTAATACGCAAAGTAAAATACAAGTTAACTTATTTATAGAAATGCTATGACTATTATTGATGAAGTATTGTATAAATAGCAAAACAACTTCTTACCTTTACGTTGCTATGCTCCTGCAAATAGACATAAAATGAGTCGGGCTCTTCTGGAACTGCATCTCCGTCGTTTTATTTCGTGTTCTTCCCTCTCCTCCTTGCAACGTTTTTCCCAGCACTTTCTCGACTACTTCGCAGTGGTTATTTATGGTAGGTCGGTGTAACCACCTCAAGCATCTCATTTGCTCACTCAAGAGGGGGCGCATATTCCGGCGATCGATTCCCAAACATCGTCTGGGGGGGGGGGGGGGGTCTGCGCCCTGAAATTATGCTAGACTTGTCACATGGCTCACAAACACCGTGACTGGTGCAGTACGATGGATTTTGCACTGTACTTCGGGAACGCATAACAATGCAAGTATGGTTGCCAGTACCTGAGTTTAAAGTTTCTTTGATAAACGAATCCGACAGCGATAGGTTCTCCCCTACGCAGTGGGCGGCCACTCACCATCCGCCATGGAACTAGGGGCACTCTTTTGCATTATCTCGTTATAGACCGCGTTTACGTTGTACCGTGTACAACCCACAAGAAGCGAGCATTTGATCACAGTTTACGGCAAAAATACACTATTTCACTGTTATCCATTGTATATCATCATGGGCGGCTCAGGAAAAAAAAGGTCAATTCTTGGCTGCACAAATAGCGATTAAAAAAGTTTCAAAAATGGAAACGAACTGCCACGGTGTGAAATTCACTCGTAATGCATGTCACATGAAGAATGTGAATGTCGCAGCTGTCGGATGAACCGCGTTCCAAATGGAAAAAACCGCCGATCTGCCAAGACTGTCTCATTAAGTAGAATGAACTTATTTTATTTTTATTGAATTTTTTCATGTAGTTTGCCTTTAAAGAAGATTGTTTTCACAAATTTCCATTTTAAACATGGTTAAAGTAGTTCCACATGTCACGTACACGAACATCACTACATGTACAGTAAAAAACCCAGAGCAACCAAAACAACACTGAAAACAATCATCGTATCCATTTCGGTCTAAATACCACATTGTAACTCGCCGGTCATTTTCACGTGTCTGAAATTTAGGGTTCAGGCGTGGCACCAATTCCATGCACAAACGAGGAACTAATTGTTCAAATCTCCGAAATCGATCACATAGGCACGGAAGCGGCCTTTCTAAAACATCAACAACCCCATCGGAAGATGTCACGTTTTTCAGCAAAATACGATCGGTCTTTGGTAACTATTCAATTTTCCACGTGCGCGGAATATATCAACCAACATTCGGTTGTTACTTTATTTTTGTCTGGATGTTTGAATGTTATGAAAAATGATTTTTCTCACGCGGCTGTTTATTACCAATTTTAACAGTATTGTAAACATAAGCGTTCATTCTCAGGCATGCAATGGGCGAGATAACCTTCAATTGTTACAACAACAGTAAGAAACTTGCCCTGGAATTCCCGTTGAGGCCAGTCCCTGACATCCTTCCATAAAATCAATGGAAATAAACAGTAAAAATTGTTTAAAAAAATTGCGAAAAAGATAGGTTGTAAATTCTATTATTTCGGTCAAAGGCAATAGGCGGCGTGTGTGTACTGTGTGGTTGGTGGACAAGATGCCCCCCAGTAATGGCGACGGACCGACGTAGAGGGTGTCTTTCGAGGCTTCCCTGTCGGATTCGTGTATAAGTAGGTTGACCCGAATACGTGTACATAAACATGTCATACTTTACTTACAAAGAGTTTCTACTATTGAAAAGAAATGCACCTGGCTTTGAAAGAGGACAAAGAGTTGCCTACTATTATATTAATAGGGGGAGGCCCGCGCTTTGCGCGGTCTATCGCTTAGCTGAGTGGTAACGGGAGTATCACTGAACAGGACCGTGTGGCAGGAGATATAGTCAGCAGGCTCACAGTCCGGGACAATTGGTGAACAATAGGACAATCGATTCAGGTGACTCTTCAAGCAACATTAGTTTCACGCTTCTTCCGTTGTCAGCTACTGGAGCCAGGACTATGATACTTGCCGATATGATTACTCACACCGGTCACGAAACAGAAGCGATCAACGGGGCGATCACTGATGAAGAGGTGACAAAGTGGCCACACTACCGCAACCACTCCAGGCTATGATTAACGACAAGTTTGGCATATTGGTCGCCCGTTCTTGCTTGACCCCTCTAGTAATCGGTCATGTTGGCTAATTGTGGATGCCTGCCAATGAGACGACCTTTGATGGTATTCTTGGAAAAACGATTTGCAAACGTATGCAAGTAACCACGCAGAATCTCTGACCAAATCACAGATGACAGTCTTCAATTTTTGTGTTTTGTCAAAAAAAAAAAACAAACAAACAAACAAAACAAACACAAACATCATAATTGATTTGTGTACAAAACTTAAGCTCATGGAGTTTCCCCTTGCCGGCCGAATCCACGAATAAATTTTAATGGTTGGAGGTTATGATTGGACAAGTTGCACACTATAATCAAGTAGGTACAAGAAAAATTGATCTGATTGAAATGAGGGGCATGAGATGCCCCATATTGCTGCGTAATAACTACCATACGGGGGAACACTTCAGGCTCGGATCCCGGAGGGGGCGCGCGCCTCCGGTAATTCTGCAAAATCTTGCAAAAGCAGCCCATTTTGGACAGGAAGTGAAGTTACGCTTCCAGCCCCCCGGTTTAATTTTGACGGTTTTCAAACTTGGATGCCGCCATGCACTTCACTTGGAGGGTGACGGGTATGTAAGGTTGTTAACTATTTGCCCGGAGCAATGCTGTATAAGTTATAACACATAGTCAGTAGTGGATTTGAGATGGCTTTCCAATATTTGTAGGTCATTTGGGAGGTCTCTAAAAAAGAACAAAAAGCCGATGTCTTCTTTGACTCATGTAATTGCCATTTCACGCATCATGAAATAAATTAATTTGGAAATGTTTATAACAAGAAAAGACCAAAAATGACCAAAATTCATCTTTGAGCGAGTATACTCGCCCCTGCCGCACGCATAAACGAGTTAAGAACCCATTTTCAGCACCGCTGCACCCTGTACGCCGCCTGCGTGACTCCTAGCTGAGAATAATCAAAATGCTTGTCGTGATTAATTTCGTACGTGCCAGATACCCATAACCCTCACGAGTTGTCATCGCAATGCAAAATGCGAAATTTGCTGCAACTTTCAACCCTATTTTACAAAAAATTTAGAGGGTGTCCACGAAAACTTATGTCACCATTTGTTGTAGAGATAGAATATTGTCCTTTAGAGATGACAGTTTTGTTTTCAGGTGGACACACCCCTTAGGTTTTAATGGCATTTAATTTTGCTTGCATCATTTTAATGTGTAAGCAAGTGGGTGTACGCAAAATTGGCGCTGCCGTGTTGCCACGTGGAATCGTTTGTGACACGATTGTTAAACGTGTACTGGAGATGGATTTGTGTTGTGACAGCATTACTAGGGATAATTACGCGACGTATCGTATGCCGGGGTATCACATAATTAGCGAATGGATATTGGTGTAAGGGTGGCGCTTCCAAACCCAGGCCCCAAATGTCATCACTTTTCTTGCCCCTAGTCTAAAAGGGTACAATGTCAATAAAACTCCACCAAATAAAAATTTATTCGGATTGTCGGCACGGGCACCAAGGGGACCACCCATGAGCATCGTGGCGGCACCAGATTCATTTTCTGGGGGAAAAACGGGGGGAGTGGAAGTTAATTTTTGGGGGGGGAAAACTTCCAAATTTGGCCCGAAAAACTTCCAAATGTTGCCACAAAGCGCTGATAGTTCCAAATTGGAGGATCGCTGATTTTGCCAAAAATCCGTCATTTTTCTTCTGGACGGGGGGGGGGGGACTGGGGCTGTCAAGACAAAAATATTAGGCTCGCAAATCCACCTGCCCCTCCCCCCGCTGGTGCCGCCACCGATGAGCTTAAAGTTTGTATACCACTAGATCAAAGGATGTTTGTTGTTTTTGACAAAACACAAAAATGTGGATGATATCAAAAATGTCAAAAAGGGTCCACTTTTTTGCTAATTGTTTTGATAAAAAGGTCCTAAAAATGTAGAGAAATCTTGACAATAAAGTCCTCTTTTTGGTGTTGAAATGCTCAAAGTCAAAAAAGGAAAAATTTTAGGGACTATCGACGCCTAATAAATCTCTAATTCCCAGGGCGCATTTCAATAACTTCCAATCACCAGATGTTGAGTAAATACCCCCCCTTGTTTTAGTATGAATTTATGATACCCAGAAAATGCATAATCAGCTGTCGTTAACATGTGCACATCCAGGCTAAGTGAACTAAGCCCTGGTAGATTAGCATGCCACTGCTTCATAGTGGCATACCAGCTTATGAGTTAGTTTGTAGGAATTGTGTGTATTGTGTAATTCATAAGCTTTATAACAGTTAATAATATGTCAATAGTTTGGTCATGTACAGGGGTGTTTTCTTACACGTGGGTATATTGTTAACACAATAGCAGGAAACTCTTTGTCCTCTTTCATTATAGGCGTGTTCCACACGGTACGGACGTTAAAGGGAGCGAACTTTGGTTGGAGTCGCGGGTGGCGTAAGTCCTACCTGATGTGGAACCTTTTTCCCCCTTCTTTCTAATTATTTCCATACCGCCTGTACACTTTAACGTGATTTGTAAAGAAATTCAGTTTTGATTTTAAACTGTCGAACCATATGGTTCTTTCATTTTCTGATTAATAACTCACCTCATATCCTTCCTTTTAGTGAGAAAGAACTGCAAAAAAATGTACTAATTCATGATTTTAGAAAGACGTTTAGAGGGCGGCGCTCTACCCACCGTTTTAAAGCAATATTAGCACAGTTTGAAGAGGCGCCCCCATTTTCAAAAATTTGGAGATTAGATTTTACCCGATTGCGTTGGTAATGGCTAGTAAAATATACCTGTGATTGGTTAAGGTCGAAATGTCTATGTGTCACAACGAAGGAATTTATTGATTACTAGAATATTGATTATGGGGGGATCCCCGATAATATACAACGGCTGCTGGAAGGAGGGTGAGGAAACGCCTTCCAATGGGAAATAGCGGGGAAAATAGTGCCCAGTACGTGTCTAAGCTCATCCATTAGTTGCTTTAAAGTTCAGGAAAGCCAAGTTAGAGGTGATTTTTTTCGAGGTGCAAATATTTCTCATGGATGGACCAACGTATAGCATTTCAGCTCTGCCGGTAAGGCCAATCGATCCAAATTCTAATTACAAAATCGCCTTTAATTATGGATAAATTACGCATTTTTAGCAATTTCGCGTTCGACAGAGAGGTATAGTTTCCTAGACAATTACCAACGTCGTAAACTGTCAAAAATAGCAAATTGTGAAAATTGGGGGCAGCTCTTCAAAAATGTGTAATATTGCTTTAATTGCTGCAGACAACTGAGCAGACACGATCTCCTGAGTCACTGGTCAGAGCTAGATCTGTTTTGAATGACATCGTATTGTTGAGGTCTTACAAAAATCAATATGTGGATGGGGATATGGATTTCAAACCAGCTAATGCCAAGACAGTGTGTGTGACACAAGCCTTTGTTATTGAGGAGTCGTATTCTTGTGTTATATGATTAATTCAGGATTTAAGGTATTTTACGCCACTCTTACTCCTGCCTAGACCAGGAGTAGGGGAGCTGTTGAGACGGACAGGCACAGGCGGAAGTGGGACCTACTTTGCAGCAAGCCACCGTATAGATTCTTGAACTGCGGATAAATTAACGTGGGTATCCCAAGTCAAGCCACATGCCTATGCTTAGGTACGCACCAATCGACATCAAGAGGTAGGGTGGAATGTTTAAAAAAATGCACCACAAGTGACGCGAAAAAAACATAACTCATTGAGGAGTATTTTAAACACCTTCCCTTGCCCACCTCTTAAAACGAACGGCCTATACTTGAGGAAATAGAAAAGAATTCCTGGCCGAAGAGGCGAATCCTTGCCAAAACATTCCAAGCTCGTCCTAAATATATGCGATCAATTATGTATCCCCGATTAAATTATTTTACAGATAACGTTTCTCCACGCAAGTTGGTCCTAATAACGGTATAAGTTGAGCAATGTGCTTAATTACTATTACAATCAGACACTTGTAGTTCCTTCTTACCATGTACCTATTTTTATGAGGATTTGCGATCAACATGTTTATACGCTGACGTTAACCTAGATGTTCAACTTAGACCACGTTGGACATTTTCAATAGTATGAGAGATTTTGAGAAAGTATTCAGTAATCAAGTCGTACTTACTGCAAAAGAGTTCATTGTAATCTAGAGCAGGAGCAGATTATCATATGCCTTTATGCGTTCGGGTGCAGTCGATGTGCCGACCGTGTAATTTGGCCGAACGGTTTTTGTTCCGAAAGGTATTACTCCGACAGGTCTTTATCCCGAAAGGTATTTATTCCGAATGTTTATCTTCTCCTAATATATTTCTCAGATTGGGTAAATTAATCGAACGGCACATTGTCCGAAGGTCATTATTCCGTAATCTAAAAAAGGGTCATGGCTCCGAAAGGTTTTTATCCGAAGGGGTCATTGCTCCGAAGGCCGTTTCTCCGACTTTCGGAGTAAAAACCTATTTTTTTTTCATTTTTACTCCGAAAGGAAATGACCCGTCGGAACAAAAACCTTTCGGAATTGAGCTTCCATAGAACAGGTGCTTAGGAGTAATGTACCGTTCGGGGAAAAAACCTTTCGGAGCCATGACCACGTCGAAATATCGAACTGCCCCGCTTTCGTTCACACTGTGAGAAAAAAGGGTAAATACACTGGTTATTAGTATGGACCCTCTAGAGCGTCACTGCCTGGGCAAAGTTAGTACTCTCAAATTGTGGTGTCCTCTTTTCAATTGGGGCCAGTTTAACACTTAAGAAACCAAGAGCTTTCACTCCCGTTAGGACCGGGAAGGGGGCATGGACTCCCTCCCAATGGAACCACTTTCCGGGATTTTTTGCACGAAATAATAAAAATTAAAGTGTATTTACGCTGCATATTAGGGGCAAAACATTCGTTTCAAAGACACGCGAAAATGGGCAAAAAGACGGCAAATTCATATGAGCGTTGCAGTTACATCAAACTTTTGGAAAAAATTATGTTATGTTGAGATTTTTTGCGGGGTTGCAAAATACACGTCATTTGTCAGAACGGTTTAGCAACGTCCACAGTTAAAATTGTTGTATAGCCATAAGGGTTAATAAATGTTTACTCACAAGTAAGTTGCTGAACATTATCAGCAACAAAAAAATTGGTTCTTTGATTTTTAAAAATCTTCTCAGATGACTTCCGTTAAGGGATGAGCAAGCGAATGAAATGCCAAGAAAATAAAAATGTGGAATGCATTTTTGGTCTCGCCTGAAAACTTTGTTCGGCAGGACTTAGTAATCACTTTTAGATCGGTTGTATGTCTTATTGTCTGTCCGTCTGTCTTCTCTGTCTGCCGTCCGGTTCCACGGCTTGTGTACGATTTATCTGTATGAGTTCCGAAGGGCGTACAATGAGTAAGTTGGTGGAAAGAAGCGGTGACGAGTTCGACCTGCATTAGATTTTGGACTGTTAAAATATGCTAAATTAAGTATTAATTTGCCTAATTTACGAAAATTTTCCTGCAAGCGCTTGTGTACAAGTTTCTTGAGTTCCGTAGGGCGTTAAGATGTAATCTTGGTAAGGGAAGCGGCTGGGGAGTTCTCAAAAACCGGAGTAGATTTTGACCTTATTGCTATAATTTTGAAACGGTAAATGGACATGCAAAATTCCTCCGATGCGTGAAAGCCTATCATGATGCGCCTCTGTCTTGCAATTTGAAAGTGGCGAAATATGTGCGGCGTAGAATGCAAATGAGCTATTAATATGCGTCACAGTACAATCAGATGGGCAAAATACATCGCAAAATGAAGAATACTATGACATATGATATGAATTAAATATGCGTAACTACTGTATCTCTGAAACAATACGTCGGATATGCAAAATCCTTCGCTACATTAGATACTATGCCGTACATCTTTTGTGTGAATCATAATTGCGTTCAAAGTGCACGTGGGCCCCAATGAAAGGGTATTTGTTTGCTTCAATTGATCTAATTAAATATCTGCGTAATTGCTGTATCGCTGAAATCGTACAATTGGAGTAGCGCAAACTTCCTGTGCTACATGAGATACTATGCGGTACACTTTTGTGGGAATCATAATTGTGGTCGAAATGCATGTGGCCACGTAAAGAGGCATTCTTTGATTATTTAAAATTGCAACAATGCCACATGCTTGGTACTTTCAAACCAAATGCGGACCCAGGTTGTCAATATTCAGTGTGCATACTGCACTTGCAAAGAAATTGATCAGGAGTTTGTTACATTTACAATAAATGAGGTCAGCATGTGTTTATTGGGCGAGTATATTGGACCGATATATCTGTGGGTGATTTGGTTGGTGTAACAAAACGCCACAACAAGGTATAACATCAATAATATAGATGATCAGTGCACCAGGTTTTCATGAAAGGGATTTTTCTGGCTCTGGTTGTTGCATGTGGGTCAGTTCTTTTGGGTTGAGCCTATTTACATTTCTTGAAAATGGAAAATGAAAAATTGGCATTCACCGGTTTCGGACCTCTATGGGACTCAATTTGAAATGTGGTCACATGATTTTTCAGTAAAAAACAGTGTTGCCAAATTGATAAAAAACTTTCATATTTTACTAAATAAGGGAATTTTAAGGGGATTGTTGCATGACTTTTCATACAATTAATATCTCCTCAATGGAAAATGGTGTGACCACTAGGGTGGTGTCAAGTGAAAGAGTGGGAAGTAAAATAGGTTTAGAAATTGGAGTTTATCTGCCTGCACAACTTTTTGGGGACAACCCTGACGTGCCACAGTTGCACTCTGGTGTGCTGATTTTTGTCTTACAGTTATGCGCGAAAGCAGGCGAGACTTGACGAGCCGAATGTCCCACTCTATCACCTACTTTCAACCCTATTTTAAAGGCGGGGCGTCCCTCGACCTTTTTTGTCTATCTCACTAGTTCTCTTATGTTTCCCGCCGAAGTACTGACTTTTTTCTTGAAACCGTGCGCTCGATTTTAAGCCCTTGGAAAAATCGGCCCTATACGGTTATGACGCGGGCGTTACGTAATCTCGCACTGCGTGCGAAGAAAAGCTATTCCCATTGAAAATTACAACGGAACATCAGAAATCATTTTTGTGTGTTAAGGATACGTTACACTATGTTTATCTTATTATTGATTATTTGTAGTAGAGCATGTGTGCGCCTGCTTTGACAACACATCATAGCAAAAAATCCAACTTGTGAATGAAAAATGATGAAAAAAACATGCATTTTGCGATTTTTTAGATTTCGCATTTTTGCCTGACGTCATTGTGACGTCACTGTGACGTCATACAAGTTATGTTTGTCGTTTTGGTATCAAGGGACTGAGAGGGTAATAGATATCCCTCGGTAAAACGTATGATAGTTTATCCCTCCGTTTCCGAGATACTAGGGGGACTCCGCCCCCCCGGCGGTGAGATGTGTCCAAAAAGCCCGGCTCTTGTAGGGTTAAGAAGTAGATTTGTAGGAGCAACACACCACCAAATAGTGAAAAAATAAGGAAGTTGAGGAAATTTGTTATCCGGTGTAAAGGGATATGTCCGGCAGGAACCACAGTCCGGGCTCCATAGACGACCAAACGGAATAAAGCGTGAACTAATGTTACGATGAAGAGTCAACGAATCGATTGCCCTATGTTTCACCATTGTTCCCCGGACCTGTTGATTTGTTGTGAGCCCGGAGGACCTTATCTCCTGCCCACACCTGATCCGCAAAATATACATACAGCGAGGGAGCCTAAAACTTTATATTAAAAGCTGATTGTGGTTTACACCAGTACAGAATAATAAAGATCAAACCATTTTTGTGCTATACGGTCAAACTGTACAGGTTATGATGCACAAATAGAACGCTTAAAATTTGGGACATTCAAGGAAGGACTTTTTTATCTCAAGCGGAATTTTGATACGAACGTTAGAAATTACAGAATCAAATAAAAAAGCTGTCTTGCAAGTTAAACACAGATTTCAAGCCAGGACAATGCAGGTTATGTTTATATCCATGCAAAATAGGAAAAATACCAATATGAATTCTTGATTTTTTCGATGTTTCGGATCAGGCAAATCGCTGCTTATACCCTTTAGGCCCAATGGGGGGGTGTTCCATTGGAATCAACTAATAACCATAAGGCCTTGGCGATTTTAATTTTTTCGTAAGAAAAGAAGCGAATTTAACAGTGAAGCTTACAAAAAAAAATCTGCGCAAAAAACCCACGCCGAACAAGCGGAGC